>MU034101.1:25890-99806 GCA_011833715.1 Carcinoscorpius rotundicauda | reverse complement strand
AAGCATTGGGGAAATGTCCCTAGCAACGGTGAGTAAGTAGTAAAAATATCCTTAGCGATTGTGTAAACAGTTGGAAAATATTCCTAGCAATGGGAATAAGCAATGTGAAGAATGTCCCTAGCAACGGATGTAAGCAATGGTGGAAGTGTCCCTAGCAACGGGGGTAAGCAGTGAGTTTAATGTCCTCTGCAACTGGGCTAAGCAGTGGTGGAATGTCCTTAGAAACGGGTGGTTAGTAGTGGAGGAAATGTCCCTAGCAATGGGGGAACCAGTAGAGTAATTATTCCTAGGAACAGGGTAAGCATTAAGTTAAATGCCCCTTGAAACGGGAGGAAAGCAGTGGAGAAAATGACCCTAGCAACGGGGTAAGCAATGGGTTTAATGTCCTTGACAACTTGGGTGAGCAGTGGGGAAAATGTCTTTACCAACGTGGTGTATTCAGTGTAGGAAATGTCACTAGCAACGGAGGTAAACAGTGTGGTAAATGTCCCTAGCAACGGGGGTAAGCAAAGGTGAAAGTGTCTCTAGAAACGGGTGGTTAGCAGTGAGAGAAATGTCCCGAGCAACGGGGATACCAGTAGAGTAATTATCCCTAGGAACAGGGTAAGCATTAAGTGAAATGCCTCTTGAAACGGAAGGAAAGCAGTGGAGGAAATGACCCTAGCAACGGGGTAAGCAGTGAGGGAAATATCTTCAGCAACGTGGTGTATTCAGTGTAGAAAATGTCACTAGCAATGGAGGTAAACAGTGTGGTAAATGTCCCTAGCAACGGGGTAAGCAATGGGGGATGTGTCCCCCAAAACAGGTAGTTAGTGAAAGAAATGGCCCTAGGAACATGTGTAAACAGAGGGCGAAATCGCCCTAATTCAGGGATAAGAAATGGGTAAAATGCCCCTAGAAAAGTGGGGTAAGCAGTGGAAATAATGTCCCTAGAACCGTGGAAAAACAGTAAGTGAAATGTCCCAAGCAAATGGGGTAAGCAGTGGAGAAATGTTTTATGAACGGGGGTAACCAGTGGGGGAAATTTTCCTATCAACGGGGTTGTCTCAATGGGGAAAAGTCCCTGGCAACGGTGGTGAATAGGAGAGGAAATGTCTTTAAAAACGAGTAGAAGCAGTGGGGTAATGTCCCTAACAATTCAGATAAGCAAAGTCGGAAATGTTAATAGCAATAGGGATAAGCAGTGTCCGAAATGTCTCTGGCAGCGAGAGTTAGCAGCGGGAGAATTGTCCTTAACAACGTAGGTAAGCAGTGGGTGAAATTTCCCGAGGAACTAGTTTTTTCAGATGGAAATTTCCCTGGTAACGGTGGGTAACCACTGATGAAAATGTCTCTAGCAACGTGTGGTAAGCATTAATTGAAATGTCCCTGGCAAAGTTGGGAAAGCAGAAGGGGAAATATCCATAGCAACGTCGGTATGTAGTGGGGGAAATGTCCTTAGGAACGTGGGTAAGTAGTAGAAAAAATATTTTTAACAATGGGTTGTAATCAGTGGGGAAATGTCTCAAGGAATAGGGGTAAACAATGGGAGGAATGTCCCTAACAACGGCAGTAAGTGGTGTCCTAAATGTGTTTAGCAATGGGGTAATAAGTGGGTTTAATGTCCTTAGAAATGAAGTGACATAAGTGTAAGAAATGTCCCTAATAACGGAGGTAAACAGTGAGGTAAATGTTCCTAGCAAAGGGGATAAGCAATGGAGAAAGTGTCCCTTGAAACGGGTGATTAACAGTGAGGAAAATGTCCCTAGCAACGGGTGTAAGCAGAGGATGAAATGTCATTAGCAATGGAGATAAGCAGTAGTGGATTGACCTTAGCAACGACGGGAAACCAGTAGAGGAAATGTTTTTAGGAACAGGGTTAAGCATTAGGTGAAATGCCCCTAGGAATGTGGGGTACGCAGTGGGGAAAATGTACCTAGCAACATGGGAAGCAGTGGGGGGAATGTCCCAAGCAACGGGGGTAAGCAGTGGGGGATATATTTTTAGCTACGGGGAGTAAGCAGTGGGAAATGTCCCTAGCATTGGGGTAAACACTGGTGGAAAAATCCCTAGCAACGGTGATAAGCAGTGGGATAATGTCCTTATCAACGGAGGTAAGTAGTGGGGAAATGTCCCTAGCAAAGAAAGGGAAAGAAGAGAGGGAAATGTCCCTAGCAACGAAGTAAGCAGTATAAAACTTTTTATAGCAACGGGGCAAGCAGTGGTGTAAATGCCCCTAGCAACGGGGGATAAGCAGTTAAGGAAATGTTTTTAGCAACGTGGGGTAAGCATTAGAAGAAGTTCCCTAGCAAGTATGGTAAATAGGAAGGGAAATATCCATAGCCAAGTGCGTAAGCAGTGGGGGAAATGTCCCTCGCAACGGGGGTAATCAGTTGGAAAAAATCCTTAGCAACAGATTTAAAAAGTGTGGTAAATATCCCTAAAAAACGGGGGTAAGAAATAGGGAAAATGTTCATAACAACGTGGTGTATTCAGTGAGGAAATGTCTTGCAATGGAGGCAAACAGTAGGGAAAATATCCTTAGCAACGGGTAAGTAATGAAGGAAATGTCCCTAGCAATGGCGTAAGGAGTGAGTTTAATGTCCTTGGCAACTGGGGTAAACAGTAGTGGAAATGTCCTTAGCAACGGGGTGTATTCATTGAGGGAAATGCACCTATCAACGGGAGTAAGCAGTGTCTGAAATGTTCCTAGCAACGGTGTAAAGCAGTTTCGGAATTTCCCCGAGCAATCGGAGTAAGCAGAGGGGGAAATGTACTCAGCAACGGGAGAAAGCAGTGGGGTAAATGTCCCTAGCAATGGGGAAAACAAGTAGGGGAAATGCCTCTGGGAACATAGTTAAGCATCGAATTAAATGCCGCTAACAACGGGGAAAGAAGTGAAGGAAATGTCTCTAGAACCGGGGATAAACAGAGGGGGAAATGTTCATCGCAACTGATATAAGCAACGGGGGTAAGCATTGGGGGAACTTCCCAGCAACGGATGGTAAACGGTGGGGAAATGTCCCTTGCTACGTGAGTAAGCATTATGTGAAATGCCCCTAGCAATGGAGGTAATCTGTAGAGAAAATGTCCCTTACAACGGGGATAAGCAATGGGAAGAATGTTCCTAGCAACGGAGGTAAGAAGTGTTGGAAATATATTTACAACGGGGGTAAGTAATGGGGAAAGTGCCCCAAAAAACGGGTGGTTAGCAGTGAAGGAAATGTCCCTAGCAACGGTTGTAAGCAGAGTGGAATATTCCCGTAGCAACAGGGTTAAGCAATAAGTGAAATGCCTCTAGAAACGTCGGAGAAATGTTCTTAGCAACGGGGGTAAGCAGTCAGGAAAATGTCCTTAGCAACAGGAGTAAGCAGTGTCAATAATGCCCCTAACAACGGGGTAAGCAGTGAGTTTAATGTCTTTAGACACTGGAGTGTCTATTTTTGGCAACTGGGTTAAGCAGTAGGGGAAATGGCTTTAGGAACAAGGTGTATTGAGTGTAGGAAATGTTTCTAGCAACGGAGGTAAACAGTGAAATAAATGTCCCGAGCAACAGGGATAAGCAATAAGGGAAGTGTCCCTAGAAACGGGTTTTTGGCGGTGATAGAAATGTCCCTAACAACGGGTGAAAGCAGAAAGGGAAATGTCTTTAGCAACAGGGGTAAGCAATAGGGGAAATTTTACCAGCAATGTGGTTTATTCAGTGCGAAATGTTTTTAGCAATGGAGTTAAACAGTAGGGAAATGTTCCTAGCAACGGGTGGTAAGAAGTAAAACAAATTTCCCTAGAAACGTGAGGAAAGCAGCAGGGGAAATATCCGTAGCAAAGAGCGTAAGCGTTGGGGAAAGTCCCTAGCAATGGTGGAAAAGAGTTGGAAAAAATCCCCAGTGATAATAATAATAATAATTTATTTTCCAACTCTGTACAATAAATTTAGAAAAATCTTTCTAAGGAGCAAATTGCTCGTAATAAGAATTTCAAAAATTCAAATAATCCAAAAGCATGAGAAAAGAAATAGCAGACAATATAAAAATACTTAAAGTAAGAAAGAAAAATCTTTGTACATATCTGAAAACAAAAACCATTTTTTCAATTGTTTCTTATTTTTAACCAAATTTGGTTCACAAATTATATAGGAGGGTAAAAAATTAATTAAGTGTTTAGAAATTAAAGGAAATTGATGAAAAATAAATGTATATTTTGTATTAGGGATTTCAAAACTTGAGCAAAGAGAAGATCGCGTAGTGTAATCAATTTGTTTTTTAGGAAAATTATTTAAATTTTTTAAACAAAAACAACCAAGTTTATACATATACAATTGTTGAAAAGACAAAATTTTAAAATTAATTATACAATTTTTATCACGGAAAATATTATAAATAACTTTAGAATGCAAATTTTTTAACCAAAGCAGGTGAGATTTGTATGCACCACCCCAAACAATCAAACAATATTGTAACACAGATTGTAATAAACTATTAAAAACAATACTTAAAAAATGTATAGGTAAATAATGTTTCAACTCTCGTAAGTATAAACTAATGAACTGCAGCTTCTTAGTAATACTCAGACTATGCTCGGCCCAGGCTAACCGAGAATCTAAAATTACACCGAGATACTTAAAAGAATTAACAAAATGAAAACATGGGCAGTTACAATTTCTTTTGGAACAATTAAACTCATGATATTTAAGATAATTCAAATTAAAATATGGTTTGGTAAATCCAAATCTCATACAGAAAGTTTTCTTTGCATTAACAATAAGCAAATTTGCATTAAACCACTTCCGAAGGATTCCCAAATCAGACTCAGCATCACTTACATTTTCAGAATCAGAATTTGAGTAAATCAATGCTAGATCATCAGCATAACCAATGAGCCTACCTTTCAGAGGCAAAGAGAAAATATCATTTATATAAATCAAAAAAAGTATCGGCCCAAGAATCGAACCTTGAGGAACACCATATTTAACAAAAGCCTCCGAAGATTTGTTTTCTTTAATCCTAACAAACTGCCTTCTATTTAACAAATAAGAACGAAACCAATCTAAAACACCCCTAATTCCACAGTGCTCAAGCTTAGCAAGTAAAAGAGTATGAGAAACAGGATCAAATGCTTTTTTCAAATCAAAGAAAATAACTAAAGGACACATCTGTTGATCCATTGTTTGGGCAATATGGGAGACAAGCACACAAATTGCTTGCTCAGTACTTTTACCACAACGGAAACCAAATTGCATTATATGAAAAAAATTATGTTTTGTTAAAAAAGCCATAAGCCTAGATTTCATGGCAGATTCAAAAAGTTTTGAAAAGGTACATAACAAAGAAATAGGCCTATAATTTTCAAAATTTTCCCTATCACCACCTTTAAATATCAGAATGACAGTAACAAGCTTTAGTAAATTTGGAAATTTGCCCTGAATAAAAGATATTTCAATTGAATTTGCCAAGAAAACAGAGAAAAAATCAACATGTTTCTTAACAAAAGCAGACCTGATACCATCCCATCCAGGACAACAATTCTTAAGCAAAAGATTATAAGACTGAATTTCAGTGACAGAAGGCGGATATAGAAACATACAGCTTGAATTTACATAGCTAAAAGAATTTAAACTTATACTAGTATCAGGAAACAAAGTGGCACAACAATTAATAAAATAGTCATTAAAAACCATAGGTAAATCAGGTAAGGAAGGCAAAATGCTTTGTTTGGTTTTAGAACCAGTCAAATCATTAACCAAAGACCATCTTTGTCTTAAATTACTACTTTTAGAAAACTGAAAAGAAAAATAATAAATCTTCTGACTTCGAATCTTCGTAACTACAAGATTTCGAAACTTCTTATACTTCTGCTTTAAAGACAGATTTAAAGGATTTTTTCGAGATCTATTTGCTAACCTATCACGTTTTATTAAACCTATTATTTCATTTGTAATCCAAGGTTTTAGCTTCCTATATTTCTTAGAAGTAATTAAAGTGCTTGATTGACTAATCACCAATTGAATAGAAGAGACAAATCTCTGATAAGATAAATCAATAGGAATATTAATATCTAAATAAGAAACATCAAAAAGTTCAAACTTATCAGCAACCAACTGATTATTAATTTGAGTACGTGAAGACAAAGAAGAAGTTGGACCACAATAACTAGAAGAGAAACTAACCAGAAGTGGAAAATGGTCCGTAATTGCAGAATCCAAAACAAAAGATCTAAAAAACCTCCGAGCCTCAAAGGGTATAATAGCATGATCAATACAAGTTGAAGAGGTCGAAGTTATTCTAGTAGGGACATTAATAAGATGGAACAGCTTATGATCAAACAAAACATCTAAATAATGCAATGCAGTATCAGTAGGGGGAATTGCCAATAAATCTATATTGAAGTCACCCAACAACAGTAACTTCTTGTCATGGAATGCAAATAACTCATCGTTGAGTTGTGAAAGAAATACATTATCAGAAAACACTTGTGGTCTATACACAGCAATAATGAATAATGAGATATCATGTGGAAAAATAATTTCAAGAGAAAATGAGTCACAGGTAATATAGGAAAGTGAATGGGTTTTCAGAACCACTGTTGTCCTTACAAAAACAGCAATTCCACTCGCACGATTTAAATCACTAGATGCAGTAATTAAAACATACCCAGGAAGAGAAATATTCAATAATTTTTCTCCAGATAACCAAGCTTCAGTCAAAATAATAATGTGGACCGGAAATTGAAAGGTTTGCAAATAAACAACTAACTGATCAAAATTTTTCACCACACTTCTAATATTTAAATGCATAATATTAAAAGATGAATTACTTAATAACGGAAAAATACTATTGGGAGATATGACATTTTGACAGTCCAAATCCCCAAAGGATTAAAATCAAAATCAAACATATCAATATAAAGAGAAAAAAAATATCAAAAATAAAATCAAAATAAAACAATTACAACCTCTTTAAATCACTCTCCGCCTTAATTGGAATAGCTTGAGAGCCATCATCTTTTCTAACATAAATCAGACCGTTTGAAGTCCAGACATACTTGAATTGCTTAGTTTTCTTCAAAGATCTAGCCTTCCAGAACAGCTCACTAAAATATGGTGACAAATGGTCGTTCAAGTAAATTGGATAAGTTTCGTTGCAAACACCAACATCCTGAGTAGAAAGCCTCTGGAAATGCTTCCTCTTTTGAAAAAGAAGGTCAACTTTTGTTTGTCTCCGGTTAAACTTCACAACTATGGAAAGCGATCTTTTCATAGCTGCAGACTTGGGTCCAGTCCGATGAGCAACAGAAATGTCCTGCTTTTCAATTGAAACTTCTAGTTTACAACCAATCTTTTGCACAATATCAACTAGATCCTCAGCAGGAACCTCGGGGACCCCATCAATTAGTAAATTTGAATTGTAAGAATATTGTTCAACAACATGTACTTCCTGCTGTACTGAAGCAATTTGGGCCCTGAGACTTAAATTTTCTTTCTTAAGTATATCATTCTCAGCAACTCATGCGCGAACTTCCTTTCTCACTTCAATAAAAGTTTCTTCAAATGAGGAAAGTTTTTCATAATGTCATCAAAAGTATCAGAGAAATAATTAAGTGAGTCCTTCAACTCCTTAACATCCTTCTTAATTGGTAAAAGGCATCTCAATTCTTCCAAAATAGTCACCAACCTACTATTTATCTTGTCTATTTCCATGCTTGACATAGTTGATTCAAGCTGAATATCAGCAACACACAAACTCACCTGCTCACCCTCAGAAAAGGAATGCACTCTTCCAACTATTGGAGAATCATTGGTCCTGTTTTGCTTATTTAAAGCAATACATGAATTACAATGAAATGACTTTTTGTTAGCAGACAGAAACTCATAATCAGTTTCAGTTAAACCAGCACATCTTAGATGATATAATTTCTCACAACAGCCAGCACAAGACACATTATGTTCACCTACCTTGATGTATATTTTACAGACACCACACCGGCGAGTACTCATGCTTGGCAGCCATTTGAAAAAAAAAAGTTAAAAGTGGGGTTAAAAGTGGGATAAATATCCCTAGAAATGGGGGTAAGCAGTAGGGATTATGTCCCTAACAACCGGATGTATTTAGTGTGGAAATGTCCCTTGCTACGGAGGTAAGCAGTAGGGAAAATGTAGTTAGAAACGGGGTTAAGCAGTGGGGGAATTTATTCTAGCAATAGAATATGAAAAGAGTTTAATGTCCTTGGACACTGGGGCAAACAGTGGAGGAAATGTTTTTAGCAACGGGGTGTATTGAGTGGGAACAATGTACCTAGAAAAAGGAAAAGCATTGGGAAGAATGTTCATAGCAATGGGGGTAAGCAGTATTGGAAATGTCCCTAGCAATGGGATATATTCATTTTAGAAATAGTTCTAGCAACAGAGTTAAACAGTGAGGAAAATGTCCATAGCAGTGGGGGAAATATCTCTAGCAATGAGAAAAACCAGTTGAGGAAATGTCTTTAGAAACAGGGGTAAGCATTTGGTGGAATCTCTAGCAACAGGGGGAAATGTCCCTAGAAACAGGGGTAAGCATTTGGTGGAATCTCTAGCAACAGGGGGAAATGTCCCTAGAACCCGTGATAAACAGTGGAGGAAATCTTTCTAGTACTAGAGTAAGCAGTGTCTGAAATGTCCCTTGTTGTGGGGGTAGCAGTGAAGGAAATGTCCTTAGCAACGGGGGTAAGCAGTGGTGGAAATTTTTTAGCAATATGATGTATTCAGTGCGAAATGTCCCTAGCAACGGAGTTAAACAGTGAGGAAATATACCTATCAACGGGTGATAAGCAGTAAGAGAAATGTTCCTCTCAATGTGTGGAAATCAGTAGGAAAAATATCCGTAGAAACTTGGGGAAAACAGTGGGAAAAATATCCGTAGAAACGTCGGTAAGCATCAGGTTAAATGTCCCTGGTAATGGGGTAATCAGTGGAGAAAAGGTCCTAGCAACGGGGTGTATTCAGTGGGAAATGTTGTCAGCAACGAGGGTAACAGTGTCGGAAATGTCCATAGCAACGATGATAAGCAATGAGAAAATGTCCTTAGCAACTGGGTAAACAGTGAAGGAAATGACCCTAGCAATCGGGGTAAACAGTGTGGGAAATATCCCTAGGAACGGGCGGTAAGCTGTGTCGAAAATAACCGTTGATACGGGAGCAAGCTGTGTTTGAAATGTCCCTAAAAACGGGGATAAGCAGTGTCCGAAATGTTCATAGCTACGATGCTAAGCAGTGTCGGAAATGTGAGTAGAAACGTGAGTAAGCAGTGTCTGAACTGTCCCTTGAAACGGGGTAAGCAGTGGGGAATGTCCTTATAAACGGAGGTTAACTGAAGAAAATGTCTCTTGTAACAGGGGTAATCAATAGGGAAGTGTCCCCTAGCAACGGAATTAAGCAATGGTGAATTGTCCCTAAAAATGGGTTAACCAGCAGAGGAAATGTTTCTAAGAACAGGAGTAAGCATTGAGTGAAATGCCTTTGGCAATGTTGGGTAAGTAGTGGGGGAAATGTCTAGCAACGGGGGTAAACAGGAAAATTTCCCTAGCAACGTGTGGTAAACAGTTGAAAAATTGCATTAGCAATGGGGTAAACAGTGGGTGAAATGTCCGTAACAACAGGTGGTAAACAATTGGGGAAATGTCACTAGTAACAGAGATAAGCAGTAAAAGAAATGTCCCTATCAGCGGGGGTAAGTAATGTCGAAAATGTTCTTAGCAACGGGAATAAACAGTGTCCGAAATGTGCCTAGCAACGGGGTAAGCAGTGGGTTCAATGTCCTTGGCAACTTGGTTAAGAAGTGGGGAATGTCCCTAGCAACGGGGGTAAGCAGTGTCCAAGATGTTCCTAGCAACCATGTTAAGCAGAGGGTAAAAGTCCCTAACAATGGGTGGTAAACAGTAGGGGAAATGTCCCTTGAAAGTAGTAAGCAGTGGAAGAAATTTCCTTAGGAACGGGGGAATGCAGTAGGGGAAATGTCTCTAGCGACAAGATGTATTCAATGAGGAAACTTTGGTAAAAAGAAAAATGCCCTTGGCAACGTGGTGAAGCAATGTCAGAAATGTTCCTAGCAACAAGGGTAAACAGTGTCCAAAATCTCCCTAGCAATGAGGGTAAGCAGCGAGGGAAATGCACTTAGCAACAGGAGTAAGCAGTGTCAAAAATGTCTTTAACAACGGGGTAAGCAGTGAGTTTAATGTCTTTAGACACTTAAGTAAGCAGTAAGGGAAATGTTCTTAGCAACAGGGTGTATTAAGTGTAGGAATGTTTCTAGCAATGGAGGTAAAGAATGAAATAAATGTCCCTAGCAACAGGAGTAAGCAATAAGGGAAGTGTCCCTAGAAACAGGTTGATAGAAGTGATGGAAATGTCCCAACTAAAGGGTGTAAGCGGAAAAGAAAATGTCACTAGCAACGGGGTTAAGCAGGGGGAAATGTGTTTACCATCCGTGTTTATCGGTGTGGAAATGTCCATAACAACTTCAGTAAACAGTGGGGAAAATGTCCTTAGTAACGGGATAAACAATAAGGGACCTAGCAACAGGGGTAAGAACTGGGAAAAATTTCACTACAACGTGTTGTATTCAGTGCAAAATGTTATTAGCAATGGAGTTAAACAGTAGGGAAATGTTCCTAGCAACGGGTGGTAAGCAGTAAGGGATAGGTCCCTAGAAACGTGGGGAAAGCAGTAAGGGAAATATCCGTAGCAACGTGGGTAAGCAGTAAGGAAAATGTCCGTAGCAACGGGGGTAATCTGTGAGGAAAAGGTCCCTAGAAACGAGGTTAAAAAGTGGGGTAAATATCCCTTGCAACGGGGATAAACAGTAGGTTCTCCTACTGTGCCAAGCAACGGGGTGTATTCAATTGTGAAATGTCACTAGCAACGGAGTTAAACAGTGGGGAAATGTCCGTAGCAACGTGGGGTAAGCAGTGAAGGAAATGTCTCAAGCAACGGGGGTGTATTCAGTGTGGAAATGTTTCTAACAACGGAGAAAAACTAGCGGAAATGTCCCTAGCAACGGAAGTAAGCAGTGTCCGAATGGGGTATGCAGTTGGTTTAATGTCCTTGACAACTGTGGTAAGCAGAAGAGAAAATGTCCTTAGCAATGGGGTAAACAGGGGAAAGCAGTGGGGAAATGACCCTAGCTACGGGGGGTAAGTAAATGGGGAAATGTGCTTACCAATGGAGATAAGCATTGGAGTAAACTTTTCTAGCAACGGGATGCATTCAGTGCGAAATGTCCCAAGCAACGAGTTGTAAGCAGTAAAAGAAATGTCTCTGGCAACGGGGGTAATTAGTGGGGAAAAGGCCCCTAGCAACGGGAGAAAAAGTTAAGTAAATATACCAAGCAACGGTGATAATCAAAGGAGAAATATCCTTAACAACGAGGTAAACAGTGGGGGAAATAACCCTGGCAACAGGGGTAAGTAGTGGGGAAATGTTCCTATCAATGAGAGTAATTAGTAGGGAAATGTCCCTAGCAACGGGGGTAATCAGTAACGGAAATGTCCCAAGAAACGAGTGGTAAGCTGTGTCGAAAATGACCTTAGCAATGGGTGCAAGCAGTGTCTGAAGTATCCTTAAAAACGTGGTAAGCAGTGGGTTTAATGTTTTTGGAAACTGGGGTAAGTAGTAGTGAAAATGCCCTTAGCAACAGAATGTATTCAGTGGGTGAAATGTCCTTTGCAACGTGGAAAACAAGTAGGGGAATATCCCTAAGAAAACGGGTAAGCATTGGATTAAATGCCCCTAGCAACGGGGGGAAGAAGTGGAGAAAATGTCCCTAGGAACGGGGTAAGCAGAATTAAAAATGTCCTTAGCAACGTGGGGCAAGCAGTGAAGGAAATGATCCTAGCAATGGGGGTTTATTCAAAGTAGAAATGTTCCAAACAGAGGAAAACAGCAGGGGAATATTTCTAGCAACGGAAGTAAGCAGTGTCCGAAATGTTCCTAGCAACGGGGTATGCAGTTTTTTAATGTGCTTAACAACTGGGATAAGCAGTAGGGGAATCTCCTTAGCAACGGGGTGTATTCAATGTAGGAAATGTCACTAGCAACGGATGTAAACAGCGAGGTAAAGGTCCCTAGCAACGGGTGTAAGCAATGGGGGAAGTGTCTTCAAAAACGTGTGGTTAGCAGTGAGGGAAATGTCCCCAGCAATGGATGTAAGCAGAGGGGGAAATGTCCCTAGCAACAGGGGGTAAGCAATGGGTTAAATACCCCTAGTAACGTGGGTTAAGTATTAAGGGAAATGTCCCTAGCAATGGGGTAAGCAGTGGGGGAAATGTCTTTAGGAAAGGAGGTAAGAAGTGTGGTAAATTTCCCTAGCAACGAGTTGTTTTTAGATAGAAATATCTCTAACAACGGGGGTAAACAGTGGGGGAAATGTATCTAGCAACGGGTGGTAAACAGTGGGCGAAATGTCCCTAGCAACGGGGGTAAGCAGTGGGAGAAATGTCCCTAGCAACCAGAATAAACAGTGTCCGAAATGTTTCTAGCAACCATGTTAAGCAGTGGACAAATGTCCTTAGCAAACGGGGTAAACAGTAGGGAAAATGTCCCAAGCAACGGTAGTAAGCAGTGGAAGAAATGTTCCTTAAAACGCGGAAAAACAGTGGGAGAAATGACCCTAACAACAGGGGTAAGCAGTGGGGGAAATGACCCAAGGAACAGGGGGTAAACAGTAAGGGAAATGTCCTAACAATGGGTATAAGCAGTGGGGGAAAGTTCACTAGCAACAGGGTGTATTTGGTGGGAAATGTTTTTAGCAACTGATGGTAACCAGTAAGGGAAAGGTCCCTAGAAATGGGGTTAAAAAGAGGTGTAAATATCCCCAGTAACGGGGCTAAGCATGAAGGGAAATTCGCCTGGCAACAGGATGTATTCAATGAGGAAATGTCCGTAGCAACGGAGGTAAACAGTAGGGAAAATTTCCTTAGCAATGGGGTTAAGCAGTGGGTGAAATGTCCCTAGCAACGAGAGTAAGCAGTGTCCGATATGCTCCTAGCAACAGGGGTAGGCATTGGGGAAATTTTCGAGAAATGTGTGGTAAGCAGTGTCGGAAATGTTACTAGCAATGGAGGTAAGCAGTGTTCGAAATGTATTTAGCATCGTTTTTTATCAGTGAGGAAATGTCCATAGCAACGGTGGTAAACAGTGGGAGAAATTTCCCAAGCAACAGGAGGTAAGCAGTTGGAGAAACGTCCCTAGCAAATGGAGAAGCATTAGGTGAAATGTCCCAAACAACGTGGAGTAAGTATAGAGGGAAATGTCCCAGCAATGGGAGTAAACAGTAGGAAAAATGTTCCGAGAAACAGGATAAGCAGCAGTGTCTGAAATGTCCCTAGCAATGGTGATGAGAAATGGGTAAATGTCCTAAGCAACGGGGTAAACTGTGGGGGAAATGTCCTTATAATAAGTGGTTTAAATGTCCCTTGCAACGGGGGTAAGCAATGGGTAAAGTGTCCCAAGAAACGTATGCTTAGCAGTGATTGAAATGCCTCTAGCAACGGGGGAATGCAGTGGGGAAAATGTCCATAGAACCGGGTATAAACAGTGGAAGAATTGTCCCTAGCAACGGGGGTAAGCACTGGTTTAATTATCTTTAGCAACAGGGGAAAGTAGTGTCGAAACTGTCCCTAGTAATAAGGGTAAAAAGTGGGGGAAATGTCCCTAGCAACGGGATAAGCAGTGGGTTAAATGTTCTTGGAAACTTGGGTGAGCAGTGGGGGAAATGTCAATAGCAACAGTGGTAAGCAGTGTCTAAAATGTTCCTATCAACAATGGTAAGCAGTGGGAAAATGCCCTTAGCAACGAGAGTCAATAGTAAGAAAAATGTCCTAAGCAACAGTTGTAAAAAGTGGAGGAAATGTCCCTTGAAACAAGAATTAAGCAGAGTGAAAAATATCCCAATCAACGGGTGGTAAGCAATTGGGGAAATTATCCTAGTAACGGAGATAAGTAGTGGGTTAAATGTTTCTAGCAACGAAGGTAAGCACTGTCGGAAATGTCCATAGCAACGGTGATAAGCAATGGAAAAATGTCCTTAGCAACGAAGTTAAGCAGTAAAGGAAATGTCCCAAACAACGTGTGGTAAGCAGTGGAGGAAGTGTCACTAGCAACGTGAGTAAGAAATGAGGGAAATGACCTTTGCAACGGGGATAAGGAGTGGGGAAAATGTCCCAAGTAACGGGAGTAAGCAGTGTCCAAAATGTTTCTAGCAACGGGGTAAGAAGTGGGTTTAATGTCCTTGGCAACTGGGGTAAGCAGTAGAGGAAATGTCCTAATCAACGGGGTGTATTCAGTGAAGAAAATTTCCCTATTAACGGAGGTTAACAGTGAGGTAAATGTTCCTATCAACAAGAGTTTGCAAAGATGAAAGTGTCCTAGAAACGTGTTGTTAGCAGTGAGGGAAATGTCCCTAGCAACGGGGAAAGCAGTGTCGGAAATGTCACTTGCAACGGGGGTTAGAAGGTTCCGAAATGTATTTAGCATTGTGTTTATCAGTGGAAAAATATCCTTAGTAACGGCAGTAAACAGTGGGGGAAATGTCTCGAGAAACTGGGGGTCAGCAGTTGAGGAAATGACCCTAGCAACAGGTGTAAGCATTGGGTGAAATGTCCCAAGCAACGTGGGGTAAGCAGTTGGGAAATGTCTAACAGCAGGGGTAAACGCTGTCCAAAATGATCCAAGCAACGGTGTTAAGCATTATTGGAAATGTCCCTAGAATGGGTGCAAGCAGTGTTTGAAATGTCCCTAGCAATGGGGTAAGCAGTAGGTTTAACGTCCTTTTTAACTGGGGTAAGAAGTGATTGAAACGTCCCTAGCAACGGGGGTAAACAGATAAAAGAATCTTCCGAGCAACGAGTGTTAGCAGTGTTGGAATTGTCCCTAGCAACAAGGGTAAGCAGTGTTGGGAATTTTCCTAGCAACGGGGGTAAGCAGTGTCCGAAATGTTCCTGGCATCGGTGTCAAGCGGTAACCGAAATGTCTCTAGAATGGTAAAAGCAGTTGTTTAATGTCCTGGGAAACTAAGGTAAGCAGTGGGGGAAATGTCCTTAAAAACGTGGTGTATTAAATGTAGGAAATGTCCCCAGCAACGGAGGTAAACAGTAAGGTAAATCTCCCTAGCAACAGGGGTAAGCAATGAGGGAAGTGTCCCTAAAAACGGGTGATAAGTAGTGACGGAAATTTCTCAAGCAACAGATGCAAGAAGAAAGGGAAATATCCCTAGGAAAAGGGGTAAGCATTGTGTGAAATACCTAGCAACGTGGGGTAAGAAGTGAAGGAAATGTCTCTAGCAACAGGGGAACCAGTAGAAGAAATGTTTTCAGGAACAGGGGTAAGCATTGGGTGAAGTACCCCTAGAAACGTAGGGGAAATGTCTCTAGTTGTGTGAGTAAGCAATGGGGAAAATGTTCCTGGTACCGGAGATGAACATTGAGGAAAATGTCCCTTGCAACAGGGTTAAAAAGTGTAGGAAATATCCTTAGCAACGGGGTAAGCAGTTGGAGAAATTTCCCTAGCAATAAGTTATTTTCAGACAAAAATGCCCTTAGCAACGGGGTAAACAGTGGAGGAAAATTTCCTAGCAACGTGTGGTAAACAGTGAAAAAATGTTTTTATCAACGGAAGTTAGAACTGGTGGAAATATCCCTAGAAACAAGCAGTAACCAGTGGGAAATATCTCTAGCAATGGGGGTAAACAGTGAAAGAAATGTCCCTAACAAAGGGTAGAAAACAGTGGGGGAAATTTCCGTAGCAACGGTGGTAAGCACTATGTGAATTGTTTCTATCAACGGGGTTAAGTAGTGTCGGAAATGTCTCTAGTAAAAGGGGTAAGCAGTGTAGAAAATGTACCTACCAGCAGGAGTAAGCAGTGTCGATAATTTCCCTAGCAACGGAGTAAAAAGTGTCCGAAATGTTAACAGAGTTAAACGGTGGGGAAATCTTTCTAGCAACAAGGTTAAGCAGTAATGGAAATGTCCCTAGCAATGGGGGTAGGCAGTGTCTGAAATGTTCCTAGCAACGAAGGAAAGCAGGGTCCAAAATGCCCCTAGCACCAGGAGTAGGCAGTAGGAAAATGTCCCGAGCAACGGGTAGAAAGCAGTGTCGGAAATATCATTAGCAACGGGTGTAAGCAGTGTCCGAAATATCTTTAGCATCGGTGTTTATCAGTGGGGAAATGCCCTTAGAAACGGCGGTAAACAGTGGGTCAAATGTCCCAAGCAACTTGGAGTAAGCAGTGGGGGAAATGTCCCTAGCAATGGGGGTAAGCAGTAGGAAGAATGTACCTATTATCGAGGGTAAGCAGTGTTGGAAATTTCCTTAGCAACGGGGTAAGCAGTGTCCGAAATGTTTCTAGCAACTGTGTTAAGCAGTGTCGTAAATGCCCCTAGCAACGGGAGTAAGCAGTGTTCAAAATGACCCTAGCAAAGGGAAAAGCAGTGGGTTTAATGTTCTTGGCAAAAGAAGGAAGCAGGGGGAAATGTCCTTAGCAACGGGATGTAATCAGTGTGGAAATGTCCATAGCAACGGAGGTTAACAGTGAGATAAATGCCCTTAGCAACAGGAGTTAGCAATGGGAGAATGTCTCTAGCAAAGAAGATAAGCTGTGTGGAAACCAGTAGAAGAAATGTTTCTAGGAAAAGGGGTAAGCATTGGTTGAAATTCCCCTCGCAGCTGGTGAAAAAATTGGGAAAAATGTCCCTAGATCCAGGGATAAATAGTGGGGGAAATGTTCTTAGAAACGGGGGTTAGCAGTGTCGGAAATGTTCCTAGCAGCAAGTGAAAGTAGTGGAGAAAATGTCATTAGAAACGATGGTGAGCAGTGCGTGAAATTTTCTTAGACACGGAATGTTTTAGTGCGAAATGTCCCGAGCAACGGAATTAAACAGGAGGGAAATGTCCCTATGAACGTGGGGAAATCAGTAAAGAAAATATCCGTAGCAACGTGGGGGAAATGTCCCTAGCAATAGGGGTAAGCAGTTAGGAAAATGTCCTTAGCAATGGGGGTAATTAGGTAAATACCACTAGCAACGGGAGTAAGCAGTTGGAAAAATGTTTCTATCAACGGCGTGTATTCAGTAGGGATATATCCCTAGTAACGGAGGTAAACAGTAGGGGAAATAACCTTAGAACGGTGTTAAGCAATGGGAAATGACCCTAGAAACGGGGATAAACAGTGGGGGAAATGTCCCTAGCAATAGAGGTAAGCAGCTAGGAAAATGTCCTTAGCAATGGGGGTAAACAGTGGGGAAATTTCTGTAGCAACGAGTTGATTTCAAATGGAAAATACATGAGCAGCGGGGGTGTTACGTATTTTTTATGTTTTAAGTTCTTCGTAGATTAAACGCAACAGAAAAACACAGATAACAGCTTGTATAATTTATTACACTAAACTATTAACAAATATAACAGATATGACATAAATTGTAAAATAACAGTGACCTATATTAAGTTACAACATTCGAAATTAATTACAAAACAAAATAATATTAGTTTCAAACTTCAGAATAAATCACAATACAAAACGGTACTGGCCTGTATCCAATGTAATGATTCTAAAATTAAAGTCTCAAATTCCAGTCTAGGGTGTGAATTTGGTCTCACGAAGAAATTCCGAAACAGTTCACAGTTCAATAAATTCGCCGTCTCTCAGCACAAGCAGTAATTCAGATGTATCGTAGAGATTGACGGAATAAAATCACAGCTTCCGTAGATCTAACTTCAATCACAAAACGAAGTTGAATATTCACAGCAAACACTTAATCTTTCTCAAATAACTAACTCTTTTCTTTTGAAATAAAGCTGATGTCTGAATCTCTCACTTGTTCTTCGAATAAAACTAATGACTGACTCTCTCTCTCTTCTTATCTCCGTCTATTTATATATATTATTAGGTCTCTTTTCTCGAACATTCACCGGAAATTCGACAGAGTAATCTGCGCATGTATGTTTTTGCACGAGACTCTACGTCTAGACGCTGTTGTTTACGTATCGTTGATGTCAGATCATTGCTTCTACGTTTACGATGTGCCAACGCCAGTTGTTTTAGGTGCTGTGTTGGTTGCAGTATTATTGTCTTTATAATGTAGTAATTAGTAATTGCTCTTTACGTTTTGTTGGCGTGACTTCCAGTGGTATCAAATAACATTTCGTGTTACATAGTTATTTGTGCATAGTTTTTAATGGCAGTAGGTTATTTAGTATCGTTTTGTGTATGTGATCTATACTGTACAATACGTTTTGTCTGTGTAACTACGTCGTATCTGCATTTTCATGAAACTCTGTCAGACTAACGTTTTATCGTGAATTATAATATAACATCTTATACTACTCGTCTTATTTAAAGTTAACCCAGACTCTGGCTTGATTAATCACTGCGATACCTTTACAACGTGTCTTTTGTTGTTGTTTTTTGTGTAGTCACTGATGAGACGTAGAAATATTGAGCTTGGCAAAATGCCAAGTGATGACGAGAAGGCGAACCGAAGGGTAGACAACAAGTTTTTTAAGACTCGAGTTGAAAACTGTTCTGCACATCAATACAAGCAGATATTTTTTTCCGTTTTAACAAAATCTTCACAGTTAGTGAAAGCTAAGTAATTTGTAAATCGATAATTTATTAAATATAAAAAGGTCAAATAAATAAAAACAGTAAGACGGAAAAGAAATAGAAGTCTTAAATTCCCACTACCTTGAAGACGTAAAAGGATTGTTGGGGAAGGGACGAGAAAAATCTGTGTGAAAACGGCTGGTATAGGTTGAGAAAATTTTTTTGTGTAGATGAGCGAACAACATTTCGACCTTCTTCTGTTATCGTCAGGTTCACAAAGAAAGAGGTAACTGACAGATAGCTGACCCCATGTTTAAAATTCAGTTACTTGAACTCAGAATTAAATAACAAACAAGTTAAAAGGAAAAACACATGAATATTTAGTTTTTATCGTCTTCAAAGGAGAGTTCCTGATAGTGCCACATATCTTTCATATTTCTTCGGAATGCTTGCCACTCTTGAAATTTCATCCAATGAAAATATCAGAAAGTAATTGATGCTGGCAACCCTTGGCATCATTCTCTATTAGATCTCAGATCACCCGAGATCAGCTTGCAAATTCTTGGCTGCCAGATCCACACAGTTTGTACAGCCTTCAGGTTTGTAACAGTATTCTTCTTCCTGGACCGTCTTATGTTCTCTAATCTTGTCAAATCTCCAGCAATAATATGATATCCTCGGATATTTACTGTTCTTTATGCGAAATATTTATAACTCGGATGAAGTATGAAGTTAGAGAAATTAGGTGCAATAAGTGTGCAAATGGAGAAACAAAAATTTATTAATGAGACATTCAATCATACTTGTGCATAGTACTTTAAAATGGTTTATTAACTCAGTTACAAAATTACAAAATTAAATCACTTACAAATGGGTAAAAATAAATAAATTTAAATTTTACACATATCTAATATTTGGAGAAGATAATAACAAAAATACATAAACTTTCAACGACAGGCTTAAACAGATGTATCTATCTGCTGATCAAACATACAAAAGGCATTTCCACGTAATATACTTTGTTTCATAATTTGGGTATTTATATGTTTGGTACTAAAGTTATTTATGATAGAGATATAGAAGGACATTAATTAAGAATTTCATATTTTCCTTGTTTTTGTGAACAATATTTTGCACAAAATAATTAATTTGTTTAAATGATACTTTTAGTATTTAACTGTATAAAATAAGCAACATATGGTTTTATGTTATCTTGCTGCTTTTGAATTCATATGAAACTACTGATTCTCTGTACTAACATTTACATGTTCATTAACTGCAATATAATATAAATGATCCATACAAACAACGTTCAAACATTGTCTATTAATTGAAGATCTTTAGGTTTTTTCTCTGCACGAGTGTTTGAAGTAATTCAAGCAAATAAAATTAATTATTATAAAATGTCTCTGTTATAACACAATTTCTACATCCTGTTAGTACGTTAACAAACATTGTGCCATTTGTTTGTTCTATGTGCTAAACTTAAGTAGTTTCATCTTCAAGAAATAGTCTTTCACTATCTAAAAACAGTAAATATATAGAAATTACATTCGTTTTTACACTACTTCTGCATATTATTATTTACATAAAAAGGTTTGTTTTAATGTTACATTTACATGTATATAGCAAACATTGTGATAATTATTAACAATACTGCTCGTTAAGTTTTATATTTCATGTAGTACAACAAATTTTGAAAGTAAATAAGTTACCCTTAACTGCATATACAAAATGACATGAATTGTATGACAAACGTCTATCTTGGAGAGAGATACTTTACGTATGTAGACATACATGAAACTTTTTTTGATATAAATCAATTTATTGGTTAATTTACAACACAAGTTGTTGTTTTAACGTTAGTTTTTAGTTAGGTCTGTAAATTTTTTTCCTTTTATGACATAGAAATTACAAAAAGTTTTACAAAAGTTCAAGTTTTTATAAAAGACAAATATACATACCTTCATGGATCCTTTTTTGTAGTTTATTGAGTATTAATCTACCGGTTTTGTTTTCATTTATTCTAAAAAAAAAGCCAACAAAAACAACTGATTCTTACAAATATGAACAAATGTTTAAACATTGTTTAAAATTGAAGAGAACTTGAAAGAGAAGATAGTTTTACCATTTTGTCCCCTGAAACAATCTGGGAGTTTTCTCTAAAGTTTCAATGACGATCCGAATTTCGATGAAGTCAGCAAAATCTGTTGAAAGATGAAAGACAATTATCTCTTGAAGTCGCAGGTTTAAGGTTTCTAGCAATCCACTGAGTTATTGTCCATGTAGAACTCTAAACTATTTACTCTCAAACATAAGCACGAGTTAATAAACAATCGGAAGCTAATCTGAAGCTCACTCAACCAAATCACAGTTCATTTAGATGTGTACGCGAGATAATGTACTTACTTACAGGAGAACCTTAACTGATTACATGTATTACACTCACATGTGAACACAGCATTAACAACAATTTATTGTTCAATAGTTTAGCTTCCGTACTATAAACAAAACATGTTGACAACTAAGATATATCAGTTATAAACTATAAAATTTAATTGTCGAATATTTAATACTCGGAAATTAGTTAATAAGCCATTTTATCTAGTCTTTTTACTGTTAATTAAAAGAAGTCAGTTACCTAAACTGATACGGCAACAAGTTTCCTATCCTAACAAGATAGGAAATCCTTATAATTGTTTGATTTATTGTTTATCAGAAAGCTACACAATGATCTACATCACAACTATTGAAACAGAATTTTTTATCATTATGTGTCTTCAGGTTTACAACTGAGCCATTAGGGGAGGGGCTATTTTAAAACAGTTTCACAGCACTGCGTCTCTTTAGACTTACTGGCTATTTATATACAAATAAATGCCAGAACTAGTGGTATTAAAGAACACATGCAAAATAACAATAATATTGCCAACGAAATACTTCACCAGTATTTACGTTTTAATTTTAAAACATTATTTTTAAACATCATGAACGTACAAATGTTTTAATACATAAAATCATGGAAATAACCATTAATCTAATGACACACGGACTTAGCTAATTAAAAAATTAAAACATAACTGACATTAGGACACATAATAAATGAAAAAATGAAAGCAATGTAAACGTTTGTATTGATTTGTTGTTAACTAAATTATGTAAGAATTCCATTGTTCCCCTTATCAGCCGTGGGAGTGTTATAATGTTACGGTCAATCCCATTATTTGTCGGTAAAAGAAGAGCCCAAGAGTTGGTGATAGGTGGCGATTGACGACAAGCTGCCTTCCCTCTAGTCTCACAGTGCTAAATTAGGGACGGCTAGATCAGAAAGTCCTCGTGTAACTTTGCGCGAAATTCAAAACAAACCAAACCATCTATTCCCTTACATAATTTACATATATAAAGTTAAATAATAATAATAATAATAATTCTTAGTTTACTTATTTACCTAATAAAAAAATGCCACCAGCAAACTTGACATTCTGCTAATAGAATAAAACTGTATACGAGCCAAAATACATGGACATTGCCCTGAAAAGGACCAAATAAAAATTCAGTTCACAGTCAAAATAACAAACAGCCAAAAATATGAGTACAGGCAGGAGGAAGAGGTTGTAGAGAACCTGACCTTCCAGGGTATGAACTTATATTACCCAAACACCGACGACATTCTTCTTACACAATTATCAAAGGCTACATTACTTATCCACATGTTAACCAATTAAGCAAAACTGAAAGAAAAAGTTACATTATTTGATTAACTCAGGATTAAGTATAATCATTTAATAAATCTAGTACCCTACGTTTTCTGCAGTATAAATAGTTTAAAACACTGGATATGTATCTGGTATTCAGACTTAGTAACCATGTATATACACACACAGAGAAATTTTCAATAAAACAAATATAGTCACATACATAATATAATTAATCTTAGTCCATAATAACCAAAAGATTCAGTTACGAGAAACAGTTATTTCATAAACACACAGTTCTTAGAGGGGTGACAATTTCTCAGTAACAATGAACCAGTAAGAAGAACGGTAAATGATCCACGAAATTGACAGAAGATAAATCCACTAGAAGAATCTACAACGTGATTTCATGCCATAATACATTGATAGGACCTCCAGTGGTCGGGCTTCACACCATCTTGAAATTAACATTAATCAGTTGATTTGGTGTACAGGCTCGTAAGCTCGTGACAGCTGAAAATGTCAGAATGTTTGTCCTGTCTGATCACACATTTAGCAGATTTGTTCATGCTAATAAAGCACATTATGTTTTATAAATTTCAGCTTCTCAGTTAGATAAAAACAAGAACATTAGTTGAAAATAAAATACAAATCACATATTTAATGTCACTGTATCATCGACTATTCGTTGACCCAATATTCAGACAAAAAGAAACCAATCTGAACATTGATTATCAAAAAACTTCAACCTCCATCATAATAAATTCAATTTATATCTTGCTTAAAGAAAGCGGTAACTGTAAACTTGTACAAAAAGTACAAGCGCATACATAGAAGTGATTGTGCAGACTTTATGTTTATATCTGATATATATTTTGTTGTAATATTTAAGTTTTGGCGCTTCTATCCATATCATTTTACGTGCAGACATTTTTATGAGTCAGTCCGTTTATAAGGATTTCCTCTATACACTGGAGCCTCATGTCAAAGCTACTCACCAGCATACTTTCCTATCCTTTCTCATATGTTGCAGCTTTCTCCCACTACTGTTTTTGTTTTCCCTCTCTTGCGACTTCATCACAGCCTGAGGTGATCAGTTGATATATTGTTCACTTCTTATATTCCTACAGTTAGCAGTACGACTGACTATCCAATTGGTATGAATATCACTGGGACACTTTGTCCAGATTCATTCCTTTTATTGCACCTTCAGCACCAATCCTTGTCAAATGAACTTCCATCTTCTCACCCCTCTCCTGTTCCTTTTTCTCCTCCTCTGGATCCCATTTCCACTCATGTGCTTCCAAGGTGGTTCAGGATCTTCTTTTCAAGAATACTATTAACCCTGTTCGTCACCTTACTTTGGGATGTTATTCATCTTCTTAAAGAAGACCAAAAACTGGTGTCTGGTCATAGAATTTCCTTCTTTCACCACAAAGCTTTTACTCTAGGTCTTTAAATGACAAAGGTAGACATTGGATGCATACTTTCAGATCTCTATTTTCCCAGTACACCATTTTTACCTTCAGTTTGTCCTTGAGGGTCTAGTCTTTCATTCTATGCGGTTTCGTTCAGTGTGCCCTCAGGTCTCTATGCTTTTTATTTGGTAGTCAAAGCTTTTCAATACCAAACATCCTTTCTTCTGGTCCTCGATTCTACATTCTTTGGCTTTGGTGGTCCATTCCTTCATTCATGACTGAATGAATCATTATCTTTATGCCTACCCACCTATCTGTCTTCTCCCTCGAGTTTTATTATTCAAATCACTCCATCACTGGTCCTTCTCATTTCCCATTCTGGCTTGCCCAATCATAGTTTGTAGTACTTGATCTGTTTCAATCATCACCTCCTTTACCTCTTCTTCTATTCACATCCTTCCTCTGTCAACTTCACACATTTGTGCTTCACCTTACCATTCCCACACACTAGCTTTTGTGATGTAGTCTGGACTTTTCAAATATGTAACATCCTTATTTCCAGTTTGGTCTATTCTTTTTCCCAATATAATTTCAACACTCCATAAATTTAGTTGCGTATTCTGATGACACTTTGTTGAACAATAACATCATGGTAGTATAACATGTCCCTAATGACACAATCCCCAATATTCCCCTCACAATCCTCCTCAACTTTTGTATTCGTGTGTCATGGCGTGATGTTACGTTTGACTGTTTGTTTCGAATTCTGTGTAAAGCTACACGAAGGCTATCTGCAGCAGCTGTCCCTAAATGTAAGACTAGAAGGAAGGCAGCTCGTTATCACCACACACCACCAACTCTTGGGATACTATTTTAACAAAGAGTAGTGTGATTGACAGTCCCATTATAATGCCCCCACGGTTAAAGGGCGAACATGTTAAGTGTGACGGAGATTTGAACTCAGATTATGAGTCTAGTGCCTTAACCACCCAGCCATGCCAAGTCACTTTCGACTGTGAAGTGCGCTCTTAACTACTGATATGGTCCCATATCCATCAGCTATGATAACCTAAATGACAAAGAGAGAAACGTTCATAATTAGGTGAAAGTTACTTCCTTCGATAACGTATAACTGTTGTTTTTTTTAATTTCGTGCAAAGCTACACGAGGGCTATCTGCGCTAGCCCTCCGTAATTTAGCAGTGTAAGACTAGAGGAAAGGCAGCTAGTCATCATCACCCACCAACTCTTGGGATACTCTTTTACCAACGATTAGTGGAATTGACGGAACATTATAACGTCCCTACGGCTGAAAGGGCGTAGCTTTTTTTCCTACTACGGTAGCGTCAGTTTGTAGATAATGTAAACAGTTGTTTCTTAATATTATTTTAGTTTATTTATAATTGACGTATATGTTCCTGTAATAGTCAACCATTATTATGTAACTTCTGGTACACATTCATTAGATGTGCTCAATTTTTATTCGTATTATTTGTATGTAAATCCCACATGAAAGTTTATAAAATTTTTATTTTCTTCTCTTGAGGAATTTGAAAATAGTGTAAAATATATCAGTTCTTCATTCTTAAAGAAATTTTTATCATCGATACAAATTTTCACTCTAAACTTCCATGTGTCTTACTTTTCTTGTTGCACTGAACAACGGTTGTATTAATCCATCTAAAATATTTAGTGATTTGATTCATACTATAATCCAACCCTAATATTGACTGAATAATAGTTTCACGATTAGCTATTTCACTATAATATTAATATTGTATTTTATTCATTACTACAACTCATTAAATCAGTCAGATAATAATATTTATTTATATTACTAACCGTATTTAAAATTAGATTCCGTCAATATAACGTACTACATAATTCATACATAATGAATGTTTCTCAAAGCAACAATACTATCATCAAACAGTAACTTCATTATCATAATCGTATATCACAAGATATATTACTAAATCCAATACACTCAAATCCCGTTGTACATCAGCACATATCCTGCTGTGTCACTGGGGAATGTAAAAGTTTATTTTGTATATCCTCGTCCTGTTTGTCAGTTTATCCTTCATCAGTTAAACATTCATACTGATGCAGTTGATAACATTTTACTATCTTTAACCTAACTGGGCTTGTTTGTTTTATGATTTTATGTGGTTTTTTTCCACAATTTTGCCAGCTTTATAGTGTTTCCTATTTTAACTTTGGGAATGCATAACATGCATTAACTAAAAAGGCATAAACTTGACATTCTCCTTAAGTTATTGTAATTATTTTTTCCTTCCTTGTTTTTGAATTTCGCGCAAAGCTACATGAGGCTTACTTGCTCTAGGCTTCCTTAATTTAACAGTGTAAGACTAGAGGGAAGGCAGCTAGTTATCACCACCCACAACCAACTCTTGGAATACTCTTTTATCAACAAAGAGTGGGGTTTACCTTCAGTCATAACATTCTCATGGCTGAAAGGGCAAGTATGTTTGGTGTGACTGGTATTCGAATCCACGAGCCTCGGATTACGAGTCGAGCGTCTTAACCATCCGGCCATACCGGGCAGTAATTCTAAAGCAAAGCCTTGTTTTCTCTTCTCGCAGTCTATGCATGGTTCATAAAAATCTTTAATGTTTCTTCTGGTATTCAACTGAAAGAATGTTTTACTTATCTTAAAGCTAAGTGTGCAGAAAATGATATGTCACGATTCATTTTTATTACTTTAGTTTTCTATTTACATATCACAAATATCTGCAATATTCTGTTATTGTCAGTTTTTTTCACACAAGTCAGAGTATAAAGTGTACTCTAGATGTTCTAACTGTAGTATTCCGTTCCTTAAAGTTTTCTTTCACCTTTATACAGGTTCGTTTGTTTGTTTTAAGCTTCGCGCAAAGATACATGATTTGTGTATCTTAGACTGAAAATGTGTTTCGGACAGATACCAACCTGTCACATTTTTCACCCTATACTGCATCTTTTTCTGCCTGATCTCAAAATGATGGTCGAATTCAAAGGGAGTCAACCGTACTTGGAGGATGTCACACTCCTGTTAGTTCCCAAAATCGTTTGGTTTAGAGGAACCACTAAAATGTTATTTCCCACATCATTTCAACAAAAAATTCATTCTGTGGTATCGAGGACATACAACACATCCCAGATTTTGTTACCCTGACAATAAGTCAACACTTGTAAGATAAAAGATAAAATAACTGTCATTGTTAAGTCGTACAAGCATTTTTTCCATTATTTCATTAGAGTAACCCAAGCGTTGGCGACAAGTTCTGCTCATTGTATGTTTTCCATAATATGGAAATGATCGACCAGAATTAAAGCACATAACTTTACGTAGTTTTGACAGAATTTTCGAAATATTCGCTTTACGAAGTTGAAACGAAGTGCACGAGGGTACAGATCAGGTTGATGAATAGTTCGCTCCGGGTGTCTTTATGACAGTTACTTTTCTGAGGAATTTTGTTTTTAGAACACGTTAAGTAAAAGTCTGTGGATACTCCTGGATACTCACCCCTAATCCCTACGTATTCTGCTTCAATAGGTAAATTATGCCCCCTTTTTACTTTCTGTAACTATCGCTGTAATTTTAAGAAATGTTACATCACTCTGAATAATGTCTTGTTTTCTCTATGTGTGTGATTTTGTAACCCGTTATTTTGTCAGGGTTTTGTTACTCAAGTTTTCGACACTTGTTTCCATTTTATTGAGCTTTGAAAACACGTACAATGGGTCAGGAATACTAAACTGAGTCAAGGTTATTTCGCTTGTTTGAATTGTGATGTCACAAAAGACACGTCTGCTTCTAAATGTTTGTAACAATAGCAGTAAGACATCATATTTTAATTCTCTAGGTACATTAAATTTCACTTACAGTTCTTTATATGTCCATGTCCTTGTTGTTTACGGGTCCACAATAACATCTGGATAACAAAAAAAAATATCAAATTGTCAGTTTATAGCACTGGTATCCCTAGCTCACATGATGGTATCCCTAGCTCACCTGATGATATCCCTAGTTCACCTAGAACAACAATGACTCAGCTCCTTACTCAGTTCGTGAACCACCGCCCATAATGATATGTTTCAAATAAAATGGATAATTTGAGAGTTAGAGACGAAAGCTGTAATAATACATTAAGGTTCCCAATGTGAATCATTAGTATCAATAATGTATTAGTGTGAACTTTAACCAATGGCCTATGTTTGCGTAACATTTATTATAGATTCGATTTTTATGGAAGCTATTTCTTGTGGAAAGCTGAACTGAATGAAACCTGTACTTTGTACTAGAAAGTGTACTTTCAGGATAATAAGAAAAAAGTGTAATATATTGGAGTTGCTGGACCAGGTTCAAGAACCATCTTAAAATGTTCTATTAGTGTTTCAGAATGAGCCTTAGTTTGTAACCCGGGCCTAACGAGTGATTCTTCCGCTTCGATTCAGCCGAGAGGGTCGACAGTCGCTTGAAGGCGTCAATGTTTGCTATATTTTGACCTGTAGGATAGTGTAATACGAATAAAGCTAAGCAGAATTTCTATATATAGAAGTTTTATTTTAATTTTACGTAAACTGTCAAACTGGCCTGAGGCAGGTGTTTATTTTATTATATGCAGAGGTTTATATATTATGTCTTCTTTATTTAATAAAGTTAAACCTAATTGGATAATCAATGACGATATTCCATTAAAACCTGCCTCATTATTAGTTTAAAATATCTATGGTAATCAATAAGATATTAAGCCTAAATTAGGCAATTTAAGTGTTGATTCCATTCACTGTAACGTAATGTGTAGTTTTCATAATGGTTTCTTATTAACATTCAATGTTTCGTATATATTTTCGAACGTGAATTTCGCTGCAGTATATATATATATATATATCAGATGTTTACTGCTGCTTAAGAAAATTCATTTGTTTAATTAATTAACAGAATCAACAAAAGAACAACTTGATACTGTCATTCTAAACGAATCCTGGAATTCTTTATCTTATCTGTTATGAGTTGGAATATAGTAATGAGTGTATTTCGAAGTCATCGCCATAAGTTTTCCTTACCGTTCAGATATAATCTCATATCTTTTCAGCTAGATATGGACCAACAATGTTACTGACACTTTCCGATAACGTAACACTAAATAACTCGTTTATTATAACAAATTTATTTCATTCGTACAATATTCACTGTTTTTGCTTGAAATCTTTTAATACCAATTGTTAAATATTATTTTGTTGTGTTTTTTTTATTTCGCGCAAAGCTACACAAGGGCTATCTGCGCTAGCCGTCTCTAATTTAGCAGTGTAATACAAGAGGGAAGGCAGCGAGTCATCACCACTCACAGCGAACTCTTGGGCTACTCTTTTACCAACGAATAGTGGTATTGACCGTAACATTATAACGTCCCGACGGTTGAAAGGGCGAGCATGTTTAATGCGACCGGGATTCGAACCCGCGATCCTAGAATTACGAGTCGAACGCCTTAACACACTTGTGAAATATTTACTAGTAGCGATTACATTTTTCATTTTATATTTGTTACTTGTATACTTCCCAAAGCTGCATAGAAACTGGTAAGAAATTTGAGCAAAATCGCGAACACTTGTTTCTATAACAAGCTCTATACAATAAATGTGATTTCTCTACTTTACGTTTTTCAACGTAAATCAGCCATTTATAATTTTGTCCGGTAAATTAGAACCGAGAAGGTCGTGTTTTTAGAATTCAGCACAAAGCTATGACCATCACAGATATCGAAACCCGGTTTTTAGAGGTGTGAATCTGCAGATGCCAGCTCAGAAGGAAGACAGCGAGTCAACGCCACCTACTGCCAGATCTTCAAGCTATTTTGTTCTTTCTTTGGCGATTTTGGAGCCTCAAGTCTCAGGCACGTCAACAGTGCACAGAACCCTAGTATATTTGGATACTGCTATGTGGATAAATTTATAGTTACAATTACCAGTTTGAACCACACACATTAACTACTTTAAAATATCGTTATTATGAAAGAATTTTGTAAACATTTAAAACTATAAACTCGTTTAGAAAAAAAGACACAGAAGAGAGAAAAATCGGTTACCACTCAAGAAAATAATAGATAAAACAACAAAATGATAAAAATGTTAATTATTAGGCGAATATTTCTATAACCCGAGTAAAGCAGTCACCATTCAAATTGTGTTAAAGAAATGTCTTGATATTTATATAATTTTCTATACATTCTATGTAGTGTAAAATTAACTTTAGTAAAGAGCATAAAATAGACAAGTTTAATCCTGAACTTCAGAAATTTAACTCAACCATAAACTTCCATGGTAACTAAAGCTATATGACACAGAATACGATCTTGTTATTGAATGAGTTAACAATCTGCAGGTTATTTTAAGTACGTAAGGTCACCGTAGCCCCACTAGGGGGCACAAAGTGGTCAGTAAGTGATGAAAATTATATCTACTGAAACTATCGATTAAATTGTATGAAAGTTTATTAGATGTGAAACCATTACAACAAGCTACTTAACCATATTTTGTACAGAAATTAATATTGATTCCATAGTAGTAAATGTGACCCGATTTTACACATCAGACTTAGACAACAGATCACTGAATTTTATAATGGTATATTCACAATTTCTTTTTCCATAAATACACATTGTAGTTACAAACACATTTGATTAGCACCATTACTATCTATTGTTTAGTTTCACAGGTACGGTAATATTATAATGACTGTAGCTACGTTGCCACATTACATATATATAAGGGGCTATCGAGCAAAGAGTTATTGTGTCCCGTTATCGAAGCATCGTATTTTGAAGCTATGGATGTGTTATAGGAGTAACAGTTAAATTTCATTATTCGATTAGATAAATCCAAGAGTTTCCAGCGGTTGCTGGTTTTGAATCTAACAACTCGAAATTGCAAGCACAGATATCTCTCGTGTAGTTTTCACATATATCCAAAAGAGACAAATAAAATGTGTGTTTGTGTATTATTAGTAGTGCTATTTGACACCTGGCTATAGTTGGTAAGCTAATACTTAAACAATGATAATTTGTAGTACACGCTCTGCCAGATCGAGATCAAAGTAAAGATGATAACGGCAAATTAAGTAATAGACGGATGAGACGTAGACGTTACAGTGATAAGAAATAAATATGAAAATGTAAATAATAAAGTTATTACGGTTCGAGTTTGTTTTACTGACATACAACTTTGACGTAAAACAGAACTAAAACGACAAATGCATTATTGAAGAAACACCTCATAAAGAAACAGAAAAACAGTCTTTTAAGAATGAAGGTTTGAAATTGTGTTACAAAAGGTTGTGATATTCCAAGATAGTTTATATCGTTCTGCAAAGAATGATCAGATAGTGGAATACTTGGAAGTATTGAAAAAAAGAAGCGTGTAGCAACATTCAGGTTGTTACAATTGATGTGTTAGACCGTAAGCCAACAAGTTCAATTCAAGTGTCATGAAAGTCTCCGAGATAAAGAGAACATAAATCTAAAATCATTTAGGCCACAATAAGAAAAGTTTAAAGATAACCTGAACATTGTGTGGCCTTTCTTTATCAGAGGTGACGACACATTTCAGACATCAGTAAAGCTCTTTTTCCTATTTATCTGTACACGTGCTGCTTCACTTATGGTTGAATAGCTCAACCATAGTTTCTTCACTAGCAAGAGAGAAAAGAGAAATAAAATATTCGGGAGTTGCTCCAGAGAAACAAATAAGTAGGTTTTTTATTACATTGTTAGTCCTTTAAAAAAACTCCAAACAAACACATCTACTGGCATAGTTTCACCGTCGCCACAGAAACTTAACACCATAAGCACTGTTGGTAAGTTGTACTGGCAATGGTATGTTAATATTTTTCATCGTCTACCTGCGATATAGTGACGAAAAATATTAAACTGGCAAAAACGATTGTCTTGTTTCTTCATCTGCAGATATACCAGCTATGTTGTCCAGTCCTGTCCAACACAAAACAGTATCAATGGACAGATATGGCTCATTACAGAGATATTGCAGTGTTTATTAATTAAGGTTTTGTTATTGGTTAGACGTGGTTACTGTTGTGGCATGTTCCACACTCTTACTGCCTGCGAATGTCAATGTATGTTCTTCTTAGAATGAGTATTTTATGAATAGGTTTTGATATAATGAATGATGACAATATGTCTACATTGAAACAACTATAACACATTTTGTTGAGAATGCACTCAGGCCTGGCATGGCCTAGCGCGTTAAGGCGTGCACTTCGTAATCTGAGGGTCGCGGGTTTGCGCCCGAGTCGCGCCAAAACATGCTCGCCCTCCCAGCCGTGGGGGCGTTATAATGTGACGGTCAATTCCACTTTTCGTTGGTAAAAGAGTAGCCCAAGAGTTGGCGGTGGGTGGTGATGACTAGCTGCCTTCCCTCTAGTTTTACACTGCTAAATTAGGGACGGCTAGCACAGATAGCCCTCGAGTACCTTTGTGAGAAATTCCAAAACAAAACAAGACAATGCATTCGTTCTGGCTGATCTAAGTTCATTTGCATTTGAATCTCTAATTTATTGTTGCATGTTGGCTTCTGAGAAACAATACCATAACAGGGTGTTCTAAAAGAAGCCCTTACCACAAACAGTAGAAAATGATGAAGACACTAAAAGCTGTTTTAATTCTGCTAGAAAACTGCCAGGTGCATAAAGTGTCAGCTGCGAACATGGGATTTGGAAATCGTCAAAAAAAACTTGGATAATAAATGAATGAGACTTTCTGTTGTCTCATCAAACCGTAACTTTCCTAAATCGATACAAATAGGCTATGGAGAAATGAAAATAAGAAATATGACACTCACAGTCTGCCTGAAGATGGCGCTGATTTATTAAAAATGGCTCCTGTTTAGTGGACTTGATCGATTGTGATCAACGCATGCGTGATCAATAACTACCTGAGAGAATGAATTAGTCGCCTATTTAGCTAATGTTTCACTTAGATAAAAAAGTTTATACTGAACATTTCTAGCAGATAACAACGAAAAAGGTTTAGAAGTTAGTGTTAACCATTGTGAGCTGTAAAGTGCAATGGTAGAGTCATTGTGGATAATTATGAAGTGTAAATACTAACAATGTATTTCTCAGAGATGAAGATATTGTTGACTAAGTTGAGGTGTGAATGTCAGTTGATGAAACTGTTTCAGATTGTTTGTTTCTTTTTCTTATTCTTACCTTATATTTATTTTTCAATTCATTATTTTCTTCTTTACTTTGGAAATCAGTCACCTTCCCATAACTCTCTGCAGGCAGTCAAGGGTGATATGGATGTGGGACGTTGTGGGCTTCAGCACCCACATCTTGCTCTCCCAATTTCTATTTTCTATTTATATTTTTTTCTATTCCTTTATTTTCTTTCTTTATGTGAGACTGGCTAATGGAGGTTAAAACGGTGCATCCCCACCATAGTGTAGGCCCTACTTCTTCAGTTATCTCCAAAATCTAGAATACATTTTGTATCCCACATTATAGCTTGTATCCTGGGATCTTTTCATTTAGAGCAGTGTTTTTATTTTGTTTGTTATTTTTATAATTTATTTTTTTGTTTTCGGCTTGTTTTTAGGCCAAAACAAATTAATATAATTATTCAAAGATTTGGATTTGCTGTTTTCAACGCAATCATTCCTTGTAATTTTGTTTACTTAACTTTATCAATATTAATTTTCTCTACATTGCACTAAACTAGTGTTAATAGCAAATGATGGGAATCATGCAAAATAAATTGTTAAGGCATTTACAATGCTTTTCATAAAGAAGATATGATTACTAAAAATGTTCACATAATTAGGATAAAATGTGTTCACTAAGGCTATTTATATGTAATATTTTAGCCTTACATCAAATGTGTTCACTAGGGCTATTTAAATATAATATTTTACACTAACATCCAATATGTTCACTCGGGCTATTTATTTATATTATTTTAGACTTACATCCAATGTGTTCACTAGGGCTATTTATTTATATTATTTTAGACTTACATCCAATGTGTTCACTAAGGCTATTTACTCATATTATTTTAGATTTACATCCAATGTGTTCACTAAGGCTATTTATTTATATTATTTTAGACTTAAATCCATACCAGCATCGTGTAGCTTTGCGCGAAATTTCAAACAAACCAAAAATCCTTAGATGGCTATTTTTTGATAAAAGCTATAATACATCGTAACATTTCAAAACAGAATTCTGCTTTTCATCAGCGACCATGTGGGACATTTTCTCTTAAATACATTAAACGTTCTATCCTTTCATAGTAGTATAACAATAGGTGAACATTGCTTAAAATTCTTGTTGGTTTTCTATAGATAGAAATAACAGTTCTTGTTTTGCTTTAGCTGTAAACATGTCTGAATATAGCGACAAGGTACTGGTTCACTTTTAAAGTTAATATAATACTATGCTTTACTAATCTTTTGAAAAGACATAAAAATCATTTCTGAATTCCAGTTGAATAAAATACACGAACGTGTCCAAACTTATTTCATATAAGCATCGAGTTACATAGTAAAGACGTTAACTTCAGCCCCTCACTCGCTAGTACAGCGGTAAGTCTACGGATTTACAACGCTTAAATCAGGAGTTCAATTCCTCTCAGATGGCTTAACAGATATCCTGATGTGACTTTGTTAAAAGAAAACAGATATCCGATGTGACTCTGTTAAAAGAAAACAGATATCCCGATGTGACTTTGTTAAAAGAAAACAAATATCCCGATGTGACTCTGTTAAAAGAAAACAGGTATTCCGACGTGGCTTTGCTGAAAGAAAACAGATATCTCGATGAGGCTTTATTAAAACAAAACAGATATCCTGATGTGGCTTTGTTAAAACAAAACAGATAAACAGAACATGTAATTGTTTAAATGTCTGTTAAAATTAATTTACTTTCCTTCCAACACTGATAGCATTGAAATATTAATATTCTTAGGTTTTCATATTTAAATAAGAATACATATCTAACTGAACTTTTGTATTATGCATTTGTTCAGAATTTTTTTACTTTATGATATTCTATATCCTAACACGACAAAAAACACATTTTTTTCAAACCAGATAGGATGGAAACTTTTAATATAATTATGAATGGTGTAACATTCGTAACAACAAATACAAACTAGTTTATCATTTATTGTAAGAAAAATAGCGATTTTTAGTGTTAATTATTAACAGTAACAAACCAAAAGATAAGAAACACGTTTCCTTTGAGTTCTTCATATTTTGTTCCTGTAATATGCCTTCAATAACTCTATCGTATAAAAGGGATAAGGCTTTTATCCATTTCCTTTTAGTGTCTCACTCTTTGTTTTTCCAGTCTGTCTTCAGTAGTCCTATATGTCTGTGGACTCAAACCGATAATAAAACGGTTTCGTAATGACAAGAAACCCACTTGTAGTTATTGTTTTGTTTGTTTTTGAAATTTCGCACAAAGCTTTTTGTTTGTTTGTTTTGGAATTTCGCACAAAGCTACTCGAGGGCTATCTGTGCTAGCCATCCCTAATTTAGCAATGTAAGACTAGAGGGAAGGCAGCTAGTCATCACCACCCACCGCCAACTCTTGGGCTACTCTTTTACCAACGAATAATGGCATTGACCGTCACATTATAACGCCCCCACGGCTGAAAGGGCGAACATGTTTGGCGCGATGGGGATGCGAACCCGCGACTCTCAGATTACGAGTCACACGCCTTAACATGCTTGGCTATGCCAGGTCAAAACTTGTATTTAAAATGCAGGAAAGTCGAAACGTTGTTCACCGCCTTATTTTGGTAAAAGTGTTTACACCATACCAGCCGTCCTGAAACCGGTTTTCGATACCCATGATGGGCAGAGCACAAGCAAACAGTAGTCCGATCATGTAAAAGTAATATGTTCTGAAACATTTCAATACACATCCTGAAGAAAATGACGTTAGATAAGTAAATATTTATTTTTTCTCACTGAATACATTCAAAGTGAACTTTTGGATTTTCTTTTATCCTTTCTTGAGATTAATTAAGCAGAAATCACAAACTCGGAGTTAAAAGTTTTCAGAATCTAAATGTAAATAATAATACATGATATTGTTTATTCTCTAAGTGTTAGGATGTAAGTGTCTTTTCTAATCTAGCAATGTGTGAATTCAATTAAACACACTCTTCATAAAAGATGTAATATTAAAAATACGTTTGGCCAAACACAACCTTCTTACGACCAATATATTTAATTAAACTCATGTTTTGCTGGTTTAGAAAAGGCGTTCAAAATTAAACTGTCCTGTATGGATAATATAATAAATATAAAAGTAGATAATTATGCTGTCCTTATAACTGACTTAGAATTAAATAATTAAAATCTCCAAAGTTGTGGGAAAAAAAGGTGTGGCTAAAAATGGATTGAGCGTGCGAATTGGAATGGTCACTACAAATAGCCATCGTGTAGTTTTGTTCGAAATTCAAACAAACTAACTGTCAAATCAACAATGGTAATGTTGTGGTGGACTTGATCTTGTGTATTCAATGAAATCTCACTCTTCTTATGGAATAAAACACTTTAATTCTTTTCTCAACTACTTTCACCATCCACACTATTACATCACCTCCAGAAACTTTCGCTATTAAACTAACTCAACACATAGAGGCCAATCGTCTCAAGTGATTTTCACTCTCACTTGAATTTGAATTTCTGTCAATAGAGAAAAGAGTGAAATACCATCCATCAAACCATAATTTAGAGTGGGGTTCTTTGTGTCCAATAAGGAAAATGATGAAACACATCCCACTAAATGGCAAATTCCAATCATTCATTGTACAATAATGAAAGGGGTGTAACACTACACATCAAAGCGCAATAATCAGTTATTGTGTGTCTGATATTGAAATGGGTATTACACCACACATCAAATCACAACATCCAGTTATTTAACAGTAATGAAAATGGTGTAACACGATACATTAAACTACGACCACCAATCATTTATTGTCCAAGCGTAAAAAATATAAAAAGCTAAACATACAAACTACAACTACCAATCATTCACAGCACAATAGTGAAAAAGGTGCAATACTAAACATCCAACCACAACATCCAATCACTTATTGTCCAATAAATAAAGCCCCCGCTATTACAGCAGTAAGTCTACGAATTTACAACGCTAAAATCAGGGGTTCGATACCCCTCGATGGGCTCATCAGATAGCCCAATGGAACTTTGCTATAAGAAAAAAAACACACACAAACACTTCCAATAAATAAAAGTATGAAACACCATACATCAAACTACAATCTCCAATCTATCACTGTACAATAAACAATATGGTGTAACACTAAAACACCCAACCACAACTTCCAATCATTTATTGTCCAATAAATAAAAGGATGAACTGCTGTATATCAAACCACACCAAGCTATTCATTGCCCTCAGTTTGAGTTTCTCCCTACTATGCTAACGAACATTTTCTTATTTGGACCTACTATAAATGCAGTTCGAGTTGCCTTGATGTTGTCAACTTCTATTTTGTTTTCATTGTTTAAAACATTTGACTTAATGAAGTTGGACTTAAGCTGACGTCTCATACACTGTAGAGATCTCTTTAGTAGTTTTCCATTGTCCAACCACAAGTAATCATATCTTTTACTGGATTCATTCATATGTCCTTTTTTAGTCATCTTGTAAGTCAGTGGTACGTATAAGGATTCACAATTCTAAAATTCTCCACAGCGGACAGGGTTGCAGGTATCAAGAAAGAACAAACAAACCAAATTTTCCTTTTTTATGACTACTTTATACATTTTCATGACAAACGTCTATGAGCTACCTTTCACAGTCATTCCTGTTAAAAAGGAAATGAAAATGATCCCAGCAACGTGGGGAAAGCAGTGGGGGAAATATCTGAAGCAAGGAAAGCAGTGGGAAAAAGGACCTTAGAAACGGGAGTAATGAGTGAAAAAAGGTCCCGAGCAACGGGTGTAAGCAGTAAGGGAAATGTCCCAAGCAACGGGTTGTATTCAGTGGGGAAATGTCCCTAGCAACGGAGATGAACAGTAGGGAAAATGTCCTTAGCAACGGGGTTAAGCAGAGGGGGAAATGTCCCTAGCAACGGACGTAAAAAGGAGGCAAAAATCCCTTGCAACGAGGATAGGCATTAGGGAAATGCCCTTAGCAATGGGGTGTATTCAGTGGGAAAACGTCTCTAGCAACGGAGGTAAACAGTGAAGTAAATGAACTTAGCAACGGGGCTATACAATGGGGAAAGTGTCTAAAGAAACGAATGGTGAGAAGAGTGGAAAATGTTTCTAGAAACGGGTGTAAGCAGAGAGAGAAATGTCCCTAGCAACGGGGGGTAAACTGTAGGGGAAATATTCATAGCAATGGGGTGTATTCAGTGCGCAATGTCCTTAGAAACGGAGTTAAACATTGGGGAAATGTCGCTAGCAACGGGTGGTAAGAAGTAAAGCAAATGATCCTAGCAACGTGGGGAAAGCAGTAGGGGAAATATTTGAAGCAACGTAGGAAAGCAGTGAGAAAAAGGTCCCTAGAAACGGGAGTAATGAGCGGGAAAAAGGTCTTGAGCAACGGGGGTAAGCAGTCGGGGAAACGTTCGAAACAACAGGTTGTATTCAGTGGGAAAATGCTCTTAGCAACGGGGTTACGCAATGGGAAAAATGACCTTAGCAACTGTATTTTAACGCAGTTTAAAGGCAGAAATAAAAATGGTTCTATGTACAGCAAAATTCCACGTCTAAATAATACTTCAAAGCCAATTTTTGCTTGTTTTATACAATAAAAATACAATATATTTAAAGCCTTTAAAATAAAGTATCGTTTCAAAGACACACAGATATTCGTTAAGTTCTATTTAAAATATTCAATCGTTGCCACAAATTGTTTTCAGAAATAGTAGTATTTTTATAACAATTCATAAAAAACACCTGTTGTTGTATAAGTCTCATATCAGATCATGAATTGATAATACGTTTTTAAAGCGAAGTATGTCATTATTATTAACGAATTTGTATTACTCCGAGAAGATAAATAAGTCCCCAGAAAAAGTACCTTGATGACCCAATAATATAACATCAAAATTTCTTTCAGCAAAATTATCAACTATCTCGTATAAGTGATAATTTGAAATTACAGTGGTGCTTCGGTTCTCGAACAATTCGGGTTTCGAACATATTGTTTGAGAAAAAAATGTTCACAAACCAAGCTGTCGTAGCCCGAACCCCCAAAATAACCCGACTGATGACCCGAACGACCCTTCGACCATTTTCAGCTCACGCCAACCTTGCCCAAAACATTTTACCCGCATCTGTCACTCAGTCCACACCCCCGCTAATATCTGCTGTGAACGTTTTCGTTTTTCTTTGTTTTTTTTCTAAATATTCTGATTAAATAAACCACCATGGGGTCAAATAAAGATAATGAAAGCAGCAAACCAAAAAAAAGGTTGTTAGAGGCACAAGAGAGGTGAAAAAAGATCTCACAGCGAAGTATGAGAGTGGTGTTTGCGTGTCTGATCTTGCTACACAGTTTGGTATGGCGAAGTCTGCAGTCTGCACCATACTGAAAAATAAAGAGGTCATCAAAGGAGCTGATGTTGCAAAAGGAGTGACAGTGCTTACGCCACAAAGATCACAAACAATGGAAGAGATAGAAAAACTGTTGTTGATTTGGGTAAACGAAAAACAGTTAGCTGATGATAGCATTTCTGAGACTATCATTTGTGAGAAAGCAAAGTAGTTGCACGCTGCTCTCCTGAAAAACACCGCTGGAACGAGTGTTGATACAAGCGATGCCTTTAGTGCCAGTAGGGGTGGTTTAAAAATTTAGGAAGAGAAGTAGCATATATAATGTGATGAGACATGGGGAAGGTGCCAGTTCTAACAAAGACGCTGCTGATAAATTTGTTGGGGAATTTAAGGACTCTGTAAAATCTGAGGGTTTTATTCCCCAATAAGTGTTCAACTATGATGAGACAGACCTCTTTTGGAAGAAAATGCCAAAGAGGACCTACATCACCAAGGAGGCGAAGTCACTACTAGGACACAAGCCAATGAAGGACAGGCTAACTCTATTGTTATGTAGTAATGCAAGTGGGGACTTAAAACTTAAGCCTTTGCTTGAATACCATTCTGAGAACCAGAGGGTTTTTAAGAAAAATGTCCTGAAAAGTAAACTAAATGTCATGTGGAGGGCTAGTAGTAAAGCATGGATAACCAGCATTTTTTTATGGAGTGGGTCAATGAAGTTTTTGCCCCAAGTGTAAGGAATTACCTTACAGAAAAATAGTTGCCACTCAAAGCCCTTCTTGTGATGGACAATGCATTTGCTCACTCACCAGGCTTGGAAAACGGGTTGGTGGAGGAGTACAGTTTCATTACTGTATAGCTCTTGCCCCCTGACACGACTCCTCTCATTCAGCCAATGGGCCAGCAGGTCATATCGAACTTTAAGAAAATTTACACCAAAGCACGACTTCAAAGGTGCTTTGAAGTGACCACTAACACACAGTTAACCTTCAGAGAGTTCTGGAAAAATCACTTTAATGTACTCCATTGCTTGAGAATCATAGACAAAACCTGGAGGGAAGTGTCTTTGAGGACTATGAACTCAGAAGAAATTGTGGCCAGACTCAGTAGCAAATAGAGACTTTGAAGGCTTTGAGGTTGAGCCTATTGTCGAGGATATTGTCTCACTTGGCAAGTGTATGGGCTTGAATGTTAGTGGTGATGATGTGTAAGAGTTGGTGGAAGACCATAACACTGAGCTCACCATGAAAGAACTCCAAGAGCTTTAGAAGGAGCAGCAACAGAAGAAAACCGAGGAAGTGTCTTCAGATGAGGAGGAGGGAAGGGATGATGTTTCTAGTTCACTGATCAAGAAAATGTGTGGAAATATGGAAGAGTTACAAAGATTTGTGGAAAATTTTCACCCTGACAAAGCTGTAGGAAATCGTAGCATAAACATTTTCAATATCAATGTCATGTCTTACTTCAAAAACATTTTAAAATGAAAGCAGAAACAAACTTCATAAGACAAGTTTTTAGTGAGAAATGACTTTATGCATGTAAGTATTATTATACAGGTATAAATAAGCAATATTTTACTTAAAATGCTTCATAATGCGTAATTTTTGGAGGTCTGTAACGGATTAATTTAATTTACAGTATTTTTTATGAGAAAAATTTATTCAGTTTTCGAACAGCCTTCTGGAATGGATTAAGTTCAAGAACCAAGGTGCCGCTGTATATCAAATATTAAAAATACCTTTGTATATCAGAAAAGATAAAAATACACTATTATCTGAATTAGTGCAATGAGGTCTTATCCTCAAACACTTCACTGGTACATTTCTAGATTCTTGAGTATTTCTCATTTATTAGGTTTACTCACTTTTTTCTGAATAAAAATTTGTTTCCGTTGCACAGAAAGTATTCTTTAATGAAATACAAACAAGAGTCTAATAAATTCTATTCACAAATTATCAGTGGTTTCCACTGAACTGTCTCAGATAAGTGTTACTTCAAGCTGAAAAGTTTTACGAACTTTATAATTTCACACCACACATTCACCTCCTGCTCCGATTATTGACGTAAGAAAATGAAAATAAATCCTTTTACAGCTTCGCTTTAACAGATGCTACACAGAAAACTGACGATGCTGTTTTTAGTAAGTGGTTTGTGAATGTAATTCAGACACCTGATGATTGGGGAACTGGTTGTGTAAACGTTATACAAATAAAAGAAACGGATGTTTAGCTCTTCCTGTCTTCCTCGGTGAATAAATTATCTGCAGATCGCTAAATATTTGTCAGGTGAAAACTTATTGATAAATGAAAAAGGCTTAGCTGAGGTTTAATATAGAACGAAGTAAATATATGTAGAGATCACAATGCAAGCACCATTTCCATATCTAATGCATAAATGTACAAAATAAAATTTAAAAACCAGATGGCACAAACCAGTGAAGATCCTGGAATAAAATTATTCAAAGTAGTTAACTTTTACTGACGTACAAGCCACATAAATTATGTTTGTCTCTACAATTTAAAACTATTTTTTTAAACAAAAACAGTATAAGTAGTTATACGTTCATATAACAACAATAACACTGTCAGATTGATGGAAATATTGGATTCTGTCCCTTAAAAACAACCCCGGCTCTGTGCTAAGATATAATAAACTAATAAAAATTAACTCGGATAAAAGGCATCTATTCATGTATATATATATATATCAACTACACATATTTTAGAAGACATATATAATAAAGTTTAACGACAGCAAACAAAACGGCCAAATTATTTAGTTTTTTTCCTTTTTTTGAACCATAATTCATCGTATAACATAAAGTTCATGCTATTTATAGTATCTCTACCATAACACTATTGGTTTAAATTTCAAGGTCTGTTATTATAAAAACACAAGAAATTAAGGATAGTTACGAGTTTTAACTTAAGTAACTTAAAAAATTTCTTGACAATGAGATCTAACTAACTAATTAATCATAAAATGTTATGTAAAACTGTCTGTATTCTAACTACACATAGTTGTCGCACATTATTTTTATGAAGGAAGGAAGCTTGTTTCACGAAAATTGGTGACGACAGAGAACTTGACTCACGAAAGTTGGTGTTAAAGAAAAAATTCCGATATTTGAAGAAACTAGTTTTAAAAAAATTCACAGGACGTAATATCTACTAAAAATTGGTTTAAGGGTTTTTGTCCTTATATTGCAGTACATACACGTGTGCACACATTTTCAGGTTCACTTTCCATATAAAAAATAATGTTGTCACCAAACATAGAAGTTAATTAAAAGTCATTTACAAATGTCGCGTTTCTTTCAGTGTATGATTTAAGACTTAGTGAATTCTACAACATACAAGAAAACACATTAGCAATTTGAGGTTTAGAATATAAATAAAGATATCTGCCCGCAAATAAAGAAATGTGTTCACAACATTTCAACAACACTACACCTGTTATAACCAGAGCGAATAATTATTAGTGGTTTACGTGTCGTTAATGTTGACTACATTTTGTTATAAAAGTGTATATAAGAAGTTTGTTGACAAGTGCAAGATAACATGAGCTTAAAACTAAGTCTGCTTTTAATAAAGACAGTGCCATCTGATTTTTTGTTATAATTACCGGTTGAATCAGTTAAAATAAGATATAATTAAAAAGATATTCCTATTTTAAATCCAGACCTGTTAATGTAATAGCGATACCCACACACGCACACACATACATACATACATACATATATATATATATATACATAGAGAGAGCGATCTATACATTCCAAAATGTTAGGTCTTGTAATCAAGTGCAGAAATAAAGTAAATATTAATAAATAATAAATATATATATTGAACCAAGCCTTGCTTGAATCTTAAAGCTAAAAACCGAATTTTCGAAATTCATTTATACTGCTGTGTTCTATATAAAGTTCTTAAAAGAAAGTTGACACAGACAAATCCTAATTTTATTAACTATAGCCTAAAGGTAGCACTCTCGAGAGATGGTTTGTCTTTTAAAAACCTATTTCTACTCTAAAATTGGTTAATATATTTCACTAATAGAATCCTAACTTGAGAATTAAGTTATATATTAGTTCTCTAAACGCACTTAACTGTTGCAAAAACGTGCTTATGTATCAGACTTAAATTAACAAAAACGATAAATGAAATTCTCAATATAAATGGACTGTTTGAAATCCATTTTTTAAAATTGAAAAAAAAAATTGCGACCTATAAGAAAATACGAACATTATAACTGTGTATGTCACTTTGTACAATAGATATGGTTCGTTCTCGGGTTCACATTTGTTCTGATAGAAATAAATCACAAATACACAGCGATTCTTAACGAACTTGTACATATTGTTCGCATTACCATTCTCCACTTTGCACATTTAATATAAAAATTGTCATCATACGAAACGTCACACTCGTGTTTATACTGTTCACGGATTGTTTTAACGATATCGGCGAAACATCAAAACATTCTCGTCTAATAATAATTAAGTACGGGCATTCTACATTAATTTGGTCTCCATGAGGAAAGGGACTATTGGTCCCAATGGACGTCTACTCATGAACAAATTGCTCTAATGCCTTTTTAGATTTCCCTTGCACTAAACTCGTCAGCGTATAGAATTGCTCTTTATCTCTAATATCAATACTTGTGACATGTTCGAAACAGCAAGGAAGAGAAATATCACATTTTTGGGGTAACTTTATTTTTTCCAACTTCTTGGAATTTTTCCCTTCAGCTTTAGGAACGGATAAAGAAATATTGAGAGGATCCGACGTCAGTAGGTCGACTTGTTCGTGAAACTGTCTGGTAGCTGTTTTGTTTCGAAACTGAAACCACCCATTTGGCTGTGATCGGTGGAAAGGAACATGGTGTGAAAAGTATAATCTTGGGCCTCGTAGTTTGTCAAATTGTCAATGACATCATGCCAAAGAATGAAACTTGTGCTTTTCTCGGCGAGGACCAGTTTCAGTCTTCGTTTCGTTCGTGCTTTCGTTTCTCCTTTATCAAACAGCAGGACAGGGATGCCTGTCAGGGCTAACTGTCATTCTTCCTCTGGCTTTCTCAAATACAGATTGGCCAGACACTGGCACATAAACACAAGTGTTTTGTGGCTACGAAAAAACGTTTCGACTTGGGCTATGTCCTGTTCTGTCAATTCGCTGCTGTTACGTTTTTGTTTATGTTTTATGTAAACTAAACGCAACAGAAAGACACAGATAACAGCTTGTATAATTTATTACACTAAACTATTAACACATATAACAGATATAACATAAATTATATAATAACAATAACAGATATTAAGTTTAAACCTTCAAAATTAATTACAAAACAAAATGATACTAGTTTCAACCTTCAAAATTAATCACAACACAAAATGGTACTGGCCTGTATCTAATATAATGATCTAAAATGAAAGTCTCATATTACAGTCTAGGGTGTGAATTTGGTCTCACGAAGAAATTCCGCAGCTTAAATGAAGAAGTTCAGAAACAATTCACAGTTCAATAAATTCGACGAAGTTCTTTTCACGATGCCTCCAATGAACGTCACAAATTTGTCGCCCTCAATTTTTCCGATCTCCCGTAAATAGTTCCACACGTGTTGACTTTCAGTATAACTACTAATTCGAAAGAATCGTAGAGATTGACGAAATAAAATCACAGCTTCTGTAGATCTAACTTCAGTCACAAATCACGGCAAACACTTAAACTTTCTCAAATGACTGACTCTCTTCTTTTGAATATAACTAATGTCTGACTCTCCTTTCTTCCTCGCATCTTCGTCTGTTTATATATTGTAGGCCTAGACTCCTCGAACCACCGCGAAACTTCTACAGAACACCAGAGCAATCCGCGCATGTCCGTTCTTGCACGAGACTAAACGTCTAGACACGAGGTCGCCAGCATTTCATTTAAATACATATGATTGGTCTACCTTATTCTAGAAAATTCTAAATGTTATTTTAAATGAAAAACAACGTATTTTATTAGTTTAAACTTTGAAACAATAATATAAATATGGAAATATGAATAATAGAAATGAAAATTTAAACACAACACGACATGTTGTTGTTTACAAAATATTTACACGACATTTACATAACAGCTGCATAAGTTATTTAATTCATCTTCTAAATCTTGTCGAAAAATCCGCTTCGTCGAAAGAACCACAACTGATACTTTTGTCTGTCTCCTCTACATTAATTTGGCCCAGAGTACCATATTTTTCTGTCAGTTTTTGTACGGCTACCTTTTCTTTAGAAGATGGTTCGTGTGAAGCTTCTGAGAAGATGATATTATTTAAATAATTCGTATATGATATACTGAAAGTTCTATTTTCTGAACATGACTCCACAAAGTCATCTTTTTCACAAGAAGTATCTTGAATATTTGACATACGATCAGAAATTTCCATGTTTATGCCATTATTTGAAAGCGTTTTTTTCCTTTGTGAATATTTAATGAATTAATTCTTTCTGTTGGTCCAAACTATGAAAGGTGGAGATCTTTCTATAAAACTCAAATATTTTACACAAAAACCTTGAAAGACGTTGAGTGTATACCTTAATATCTGTATAATACTTCGTGTGGTAGATTTCTTCAGGAACTTGTGACATAACCACCATATAATACAATATTGTTTTTTCTCCCTGTCAATATTAAAAAAACGCAACAGTTAATACATTTTATTTTTATTTTTACTAGATACACAAATTATTTATATACATTCGCATGAACGAGGTTTATGTGAACTTGTATGAAGCCTGAATTATTTCAAATTATATCCCTGAAATCATTATCGACATTAAAAACTTCGAAATTTTAACACTAACTTTCCGAAAAATAGGCTACTCTAATGTCTGTAATAAAATGGAGTATTTACAATTGAAATGAATACAATGTTACAATACTTTACACAGATATCGAAACATATGTGAAATTTCTTTTGATGGCTAATCCTGTTTTTAATAACTATTTATTGTCCGTGATAACGAAAAGTCCACTTGAAGTAAAAATGTATTATCAAGATGGCTAGTATGGGTATTGAAACTTTAAGTAAAGTGAGGAACAACATTTCGACATTCTTAGGTCATTTTCATGTCAACAAAGAGAAGTTGCCATGATTTTAATGTTGTATTCATTTTATTGTAAACAAATATTTATACAAAAATGACGTTTTTAGATTATTTAAAGGTGGGGTAATATTACAGGTATTATTCACGAACTGATGGCTCATTTTCAAAGTTATAACTACAATGAAAGACTGTTCTACAACTTACACTCAGAGTTATAACAGCAAACAAAGACCTATTCTAAAATATTCTAATATTCTAAATATTCTAATTCAGCTCTCCAAAGTGGTATCTAATGGTCAGTGATACGGTGAAATATATTCTGAAGTTATTGTAGGTTTTTTCTAGTAATGGCAAAAGATAAACATTATGAAGGCAAGAACCCTCTATGATTCCCCCAGTAGCACGGTGGTATGTCGGCGGGCTTATACCACAAGAAATGGGGTTTTGATACCCATGGTGGGCAGAACACAGACAGCCATTTGTAAATTTTAGTGTTTAATAACAAACAACAATGGCAACCCTTTGTAACAAACAAACATTTAGTTTCGAATTGATGAACTGGAAATTCTAGGATAAGCAGGAATCCGTTTCCAGAAATACTGTATTAACCTGGTACGCTACTAATAACTTATTTAACTGCTCCGAAAAATTAAAGGTTACTAAAATAAATAAGAACGAATCCTTAATATCTACAACACTTGGAACACTTTTAGGTAGGGATAATCTACTAGTCTATTTATTAGCTATCTTTTTCTGTATAGGCAATACCAAGCACACAACCCGATTCAACTTTATTACTCAGCACGTTATCTACCAGCCTACCCTCAAATAGATATTCTTCTAGGCACGATTAGAGTAAATCCATCTAAGAGACTTTGGACATGACCAAATACGTCACCGAAAGGGTTTGACCTTCTGAGTTCAAAACTGCAATTAAATCTCAAATACATCAAGAAATGACGGAGTTGTGAGCTAAACGGTTGTGCTTTTAAAAAACAACTCAGAGGTGTAGTACGAACCGCGGCTAAAAATAACAGTAAGACCTAGTTAGTATTGACCTTACAATACTGATAAACAGTATGTTTTCAAGGCGATATCGGTACAAAGATATCAGAAAATAGTATTACGATTTTAAACAAAAGTTTAAAGAGCAAAAGGGAAATAAATCTTAATTATCTGTATCCACATAATTATTCCTGTTATCGCTGATTAAACACGAAAAATAATTCACGTTAATTACTGGTCTTTGAGAAAAGTTTGGAACGAATATTCTAATCTTGCGCGACAGCGATATACGTATGCGACAGGTTTTAAACGTTCAACGAGTTTATTTTAACGTTATTAGAACCAAATCAACTTTAGGGTTAACACTTATCTTCCAGTTCATGTTGTATTACCATATAAGACTGAAACAACTTTTCCAATCCAAGCATTTACTTCCAAATATTTGTTTAATGTTCTTGTTCAGTTACTTACTCGACGTTTCGCCAGCCCTTCTTTCTTTCACAGGTACAACTTAAATACTGAAGGGCTATTCGAATTCACAGCTCTCAGCCAAGTTTACAAAATTCTCTCGAAGATATATATTACATTACCTGAATAGTTAGTTGCACGAGATGAAGGCTTATATCAACATCAGTCTTCAGGTTCTTACACTGTCCACTAGAACGCGGTGCTCTCGCTAACACAAAAGTAATCTTACAGGCTCATCAAGATAAAATCGGAGTTCGATAAGCGGTGGGAACAGTCAAATATAGTCCGTTATGTAGCTTTGCATTTGACAAGAGAGAAGTGAGCACAACCGTTAGTCCAACTAATTTTATCATATCGAGCAATTATATATTTCTGCCTAAAACCTGGGAGTAAAATCAGTTACTTTTCATGTTTATTATAGTGTCGTTAAAGAAACCATTTGACAACGATGAACTGACGATCAAACGAAATTCGCCTACAGCATTCATATAACCGCTGTCGACCTAGAAATACCGGCTTTGAAGACCTACGAGGCTGCGGAAGTATTTTGGATTTCTTTTTTTAAAGGGCCCTTCACGCGAGGCATCAAGTTTGATAATGTAACAAGCTTTCTTTGGTTGCTTTACCAGTTTCAGCCCTTATAGATGCCATCTTTAAAACTTTACTGACAGGAGCTAAGTGTACGATTTTAACCCAAGATAACAAAAATTAGTACCTGAAAAGTACAGTCAAGACATAATCGCTGCCCATATTTACTTTGTACAACCTCTCGACTGGCCTGAACGAGATCGAAACACTTAGACAGACCAAAGTACGACAAAAATAAAAAGAAATTCAACAAATGAAGACACGCTTGATTGATTTTAATCCATTAATTTTAAACAATTATGTTATAACTTTTTTACGGTTTGTTTTACGTTATCAATGCCAGGGTAAAATATTTTTTCCAATCTCAAAAATCCTGACTACTGTTAACACGCTACTAAAAACCTACAATGTAAAATAAGACTTGTAACCATATAATAACAAAGTAATATTTGATTGGTGTTCCATGTAAACAGCTATCCTGGAGAAACTTGTTACTAAAAGAATTTGAACTTAAAACAAATAAAAAAGTCTCATAAAAGTAGAAACTATTATGAAATATATATCGCCAGGAGACAACAGTTAAACTGTACTAGTTTTGTCTCAGTAATTTAGATAATAGAAATATCTCGGGCACACTTGTACAAACAGACGCTATTGAAAACTATCTAAACAATTTGACAAGTGAAGACTGCTTTTATGAGTCTTTTAAAACCTGACAAGTACAAGCGATTTATCTCCCATCAAGACTTAACCCAAGGGCATAGGGGTCAGTGAAATCTCATAGTCAAAAGGCGACGGAGTCTCAGCTCAGTGAGGGTCAAAGCTGTGTAGGGAACAGCCACTAAGAGAAATAATTTTGTTTGTTTCGGATATTTACAAGGGCTATCTGGGTTAGTAGTCTCTAATTTTAAAATGGATACAACAGTCCTGACATCCAGCCCTTGAGCCACTCTAATAATGTAATTTCAATGTCGATCTTTTGACACAGACCCACAGTGCGAGGCGCGATTTTAAGGCAACATGTAAGACCTCTGATTCACAGTCCAGAACGCTGATCACTGTCCAGTCAGTCACGTGATAAATTACTTTTGTTTGTTTTTTACATATTACGTCTAAAGATTTAATTGCTTGCTTGTTTGGAATTAAACACAAAGCTACACAATGGGTATCGAAACCCGGTTTGTAGCGGTGCAAGTCCCTGTGTGGCACTGGGAGGAACGTGAAAAGAGAAACAAAACTAAGACACTTGGCACGTTTTCAGCAAAAGCTCGTTTCTCAAACACAACAAAAGTTACCAACTTAAGTGGAATGTATCTTTTATTTATTTGAATGGTGCAAGTGATAACAATTCTGACAGCACATATAAGGTAAAATTCGAATTTTAAAAACCTTCGACAACATACACAGAGCCCTTCACGAAACATCGCGTTTATCAACAAACAAACAGCTGATTCCATTCACTTTATAAAAAGATCCACAGTGGGACAGAGATAAGTGTATCGACTTACAACACGGTGGATACCCCCGCTTAATATGCTCTACAATAAACATATAAATCATAATAAACAAACACTTCATAATATCCAAGATATAAAACACTCGTTAATAAGTGGCCTCAACGTTCAGCTTTAACTTTTAGGTAGAAAAGTAGAAAACTTCAACGAAATATTGGTTTTTGTTTTCTTTTTCGAATTTCGCGCACATTTACACTAGGGCTAACTGTACTAGCCGTCCTTAACTTATCAATGTAAGAATAGAAAGAAGGCAGCTTGCTGTCACCACTGACCGCCAACTCTTGGGCTACTCTTTTACCAACGAACAGTGGGTTTGATCGGGACACTATAATGCCTCTACGACTGAAAGGGCGAGCATGTTTGGTGAGACGGAAATTCGAACCCGCGATCCTCGCATTATGAGTCAAGCGCCTTAACCACCTGGCTATGCAGCGCCAGAGGAATAGTAAACTTCAAGGAAATATTGGTTTTTGAATTTCATGCACAGCTACACGAGGGCTATTTGTTCTAGCCGTCCTTAATTTAGCAGTGTAAAACTAAAAGCAAGACAGCTAGTCATCACCACCCACCACCAACTTTTTGGGCTACAACAAATAGTGTGATTGACCATAACATTATAATGCTCCCACGACTAAAATAGCGAGCATGTTTGGTGTGACGGGTATTCGAACCCGCAAGTCTCGATTCGAGAGCTTTAACCACCTGGCCATGCTGGGCCCCGAAACATTGGACATCCGCCACCTTCATCCAAGCCGTTTTTACCAAAAACGCATCCACAACTAGAAACAAATTTCAAAGACATGCTCATGTAGAATACACAAGTCGAGAAGCTATTTAAGTCAATAGACAAATTTACACAGACACTCCATGCAAAGAAGGATGGAATTAAAACTCAATCATCACAAACGCACTTTTAAACATCAACTGATTTCTTCCAAACAAACATGTTGAAACCTAGATGTGTATTTCCAAGATAGCCTGGAGAACTGAAACAGACAAACAACCTGTTGGCGACTTTTGAAGATTCCGACACTCATTATCGAGACAGTTTCATTCTCCCTACAGGTACGGAACTGATGCTGTGTTCGTCAGAATCTTTTATTACTGTCTCGTGTTCTCAACATTTTTACTCCTACAGAGAAAAATAATCTTCGAAAAAAGACTACCACCAGACGTTTTCAGACTTATCATCGACCCTTTTTAAAAATAGTCCATTATTCATTATGTACACTAATAATTTGTAATGTGCTAGTATGTGAACATATTACCACATGCTACTAATAAAATTGTTGTACCTTTTAAAAAGTAATGGATTAACACACGTTTCTAGTCTTATATTTTGTGAGGTGATAAAACTGTATACTTTCCTTGTAAGTTTATTATACAGCACTTAGAAATTTGTGTACAATTACTATTTAATTATATGAATTCTACTCTAAAATACTGATAAAAAAATAAATGGTGCATGATATTCACACAAGTAAGCACCGTCCAAGTTATATTAATAACCTTTTGAAAGTGCATGTAGCTGTTACATTCACAATGTCCTCATAATATGATGTTAGTTTCGAATATTTAATACAACAGTTCTGCTTAGATTATATGCAGAAATTAATCCATTTTTGTAAATGTATGGTTTTAATCCTGACAAAACAAATAACACTATGGATTATTTTGATCTAAAAACCTTGTAACCATAACTGTGACCACACTTTATAAGTTTCTTGGACATAATATATTTCTACCCTGTTATTTTACTCTTCATAATTTGTCATATCTTCTCTTTAAATCAAAATGTATAATTATTCAGTTATACATTTTTAACACTGAGTTATGCAACTATTTTTGCTGGGACTGAAATAATTACAACTGAACATAAACCCTCATTGATGTAAGCTGTTTTTGGATTAATCAAATTACTAACTTGTAACACTACATTTTGTTTTCTTTCCTTGGCAGGTCATAAAAGTATTAGATGTTTTAATATTCAAAATTACCAAATTTTACAATTTTAATAATATTTTCGATACTTCAAAAATACCATTCCACAGACTGATTAACTTGCATATTTATTTCCAATCTGCATCACGTAATCTATAATATTATTGTGTTAGTTATAAATTTTTTGTACTAAGAATGTACTTCCAATAAGTACTTATTTCCTTTTACACAGGCCTGAAATTATCAGGCAGTTAAGACCCTCAACTCGTAATTTGAAAGTTGCTAGTTTCAATCCCCACCACACCAAATATGCTCACCCTTTGGCCGTAGGGGACTTCTAATGTTACGGTCAAACCCAACATTCATTGGTAGAGAAGTAGCCCAAGAGTTGGCAATGAGTGGTGATGACTAGCTGTCTTCCCTCCAGTCTTACACTGCTAAATTAGGGATGGCTAGTGGAGATAGACCTCATGTAGCTTTCACGAAATTAAAAACAAACAAACAATCTTTTTACATCAATAGATATTCTTATTCAATGCTGCCATCTATTTGTAAACCTTGTTTTCAAGCATGTCACGAGTTTCTGCCTCCTCTTGTTTGCAAATTATTTATTAAAATTATCATGTAACAACCCTCCATCAGTAATAAAGTAAAGTATTCTCATTTTGCTTATGACTTCATCTGTTCAATTCTACCAGATATCACTGAGTTCTCTTAGAATTTGAAAGCATCAGGTTTTAATGAAGAGGTAAGATGGGAAGTGTGAAATTTGGTAAGAAACTTCCAGAAATACATTTACAGTTTAGGTGAATTACAACTTCCAATACAGTACATTATGTCATATCAACAGATAGCAACAATCTTACATTAAATAGGTGGAAGAAACAGTTTGAGGGAAGGAAAGAAGCATCCTCCAAAGCCATCCAGAGCACACACCTGAAGACAAGGAAGTCAAATTTGGAAAACTGATGTGGGAGACTGAGCCAGATATACATTTTACCCATACAAGAAAGATGTGGTACTTATTGGAAAACTGGAATGTAATAAGGGCTGTCAATCTTCATTAGAAGAAAAGTGAGGGCATAAAACACAATGGAGAGTCTGAAGGAACAACAACATTTGAAACAATGCAATGGATGACCACAAAGACCTATTTTCAAATGCAGACCATAATGATTGACTCAATACAAGACATGGTAGGGATGAAGAGTATTCTATTCTACCTTAACCATATATGTTTTAGTTTAGAATAATGACTACTTTGATAATACTTTTACAGTTGACTAGATGCCCCCATTGGTTCTGTCAAGGCTATATAAAATAAACTTTAAACAGATTTGTCAGAGATCCATAGTATGAAAAATAAACTTTGGAAGTACTGATGTGATTAATTATTATATTTTACAAAAATAGAGGCATTCATGTAATTCACACCCTGCATACTAACAGACTTGGTGATTTATTGAGATGGAAGATTAGTATGAGAAAATATTACATCATAAAGAACATGGAGTTTACCATACACAAGTTCTAACTTTTTGATAATCTATAATTACTTCACATGTTTACCACTTTGCAAAATAAAATTGACAAGAGGAATAAAAATCAAAACAGACTCAAAAGGAAAAATTATTATTAAAATATGCACTGCAACTTCAACACATACCTAGATAAAAATGCAGCATTGAGGTCTACTGAGACCCCTTGTTGGGCATTTAGTGTTATGTTTTTTTATCTTTTATGTAGACTAAACGCAACAGAAAGACACAGATAACAGCTTGTATAATTTATTACAATAAACTATTATATATGTAACAGATATAACGTAAATTATATATTAACAATGACAGATATTCAGTTTTAACGTTCAAAATTAATTATAATACAAAATAGTACTGGTTTCAACCTTCAAAGTTAATTACAATACAAAATGGTACTGGCCTGTGTCCAATATAATGATTTAAAGTGAAAGTCCAAAAGTTCAGATCAGAAATCCAAAATTCCGGTCTTGGGTGTGAATTTGGTCCCACGAAGAAATTCCGAAGTTTGAATGGAGAAGTTCAGAAACAATTCACAGTTCAATAAGTTTGACAAAGTTCCCCTTACGATGCTTCTTGATGAACGTCTCGAACTTGCCGCCTTCCAATTTTCCTAGTCTCCCCTAAACAGTCCCGTACGTGCCGACCCTCAGCACAACCAGTAATTCGAATGAATCGCAAAGATTGACGAAACAAAATCACAGTTTCTGTAGATCTAGCTCTAGACACAAACCCAAGTTGAATAAACACACAGCAAACATTTAAAACTTCTCGATCAAAGACAATATCTCCTGAATCAAATATAAACTAATGACTGACTCTTTTCTTTTTTCTCGCATCTCCGTCTGTTTATATATTAGTAGGCCTCTTTTCTCGAACAATCGCGTAACTTCCCAACATTCCAGAGAAATCGGCGCATGTCTGTCTTTTTGCACGAGACTTGTCGTCCAAACACTAGGCCGCCAACATTCCATTTATAGTCAATTGATTGATCTACCTAATTCTAGAAATTTCTAAATGTTATTTTAAATGAAAAACAACATATTTTATTGGTTTGAACTTTAAAACAACAATACAAACAACAACACGACATTCCAAACGCCTTATACATAACATTTAGGGTTAGGTCATACGACGTTTATATTATTTCAAAGTTTAATGTCAGTGCTTAAGTTGTTAGAGATGCTAAATATTTCATTAGAAATTTCTGGCATAAAATGGTAAGTCGGTAGGAGGGCTAAGGATTATTATAATATATTATAAGTGTTTGTTTTTTAATAAAAGTGAGGTAACTGTTAATTTTAAGTTACAATAATAACAGTTTTGAACTTATGATGATGTCATACCAAAGGTTGATACGACGTAATTATTAATAGTCATAATCTACCTAGAGTAGAAGTTGTTGTTATTGTATTTTGAATTTAATTATTTAGTATAGTAGATTCCTTACTAGATGTGAACGTTAGTTTAGATGCTATTTAATTTATTTAATTATGTATAAATCATAATTAAAATTATAATTATGTATTAAAAGTTCGTTTTAATTTTCATAGTCTTCTGATCATTTGTGTTTAATGACAGCGATATAAAACAAATTTAATTGCATTACGCAACAAAATCATGTCTAAATAAATTTCATCAACTCATTCAAGTCAATGCAAAGAATTTTTTTCCTAAGATAAAATTTTTTGAACTAATCATAGAATAAGTATTGTTTTATTTTGTGAATTTGATGTTTCGTATCAGATCCCTTTTTTATAGCATCTAAATATAATTACAATGTAAAGATAATCAGTTACAAAGTCGTTGGCCCGGCATGGCCAGGTGGGTTAAGGTGTTTTACTCGTAATCGGAAGGTCTCGGGTTCGAATCCCAGTCATGCCAAACATTCTCGCCCTTTCCGCTATGGTGGCGTTATAAAGTGACGGTCAATCCTACTCTTCCGCAATGGTTGGCGGTGGGTGGTGATGATTAGCTACCTTCCTTCTACCTTTGTACTACTAAATTAGGAACGGCTGTCACAGATGATCCTCTTGTAGCTTTGCACAGTCATACCTCATTATATTCATAAAACTGATTAAAATATGATAATATATTTTTGTATTATATCTAATAATGAATTATCTAAAATTGTTTAAATACGTATAAATAACACAGGCTTCACGTTATCTTTGATTGATTTTAACAAAATAAAAATGTTGAACTATTCAAAATACACTACAACTGTAAGTTACGAGTTACTTCTCTTTAAAAGTCCAGAAAATTGTGTTTTTCAAAACCTTCTACAAAATCATTTACACTATTCCAGCCTTTTTTTTATTCTAAGTATAGTTAATATGGACACTTGTGAATTAAAGTATAGAAGAATATGCGAATATCATTACATTTGCAATACCCAAAGTTTCACTTTCACTCTCTATTTTCACACTACTGGTCTTTAATTTCACTGACTGTTTCAACATTATTCGTCTGCAGTTTCACTGTCTGTTTTCATAATATTGGTTTTCACTTAAATTCCATTTCAAGAATATTGGTGTGAACATCCACCGACTGTTTTCACACTATTGGTTTTCACGATCACAGGGTGTTTGAACACTGTTAGACTTCAAGTTAACTCTTTTAACACTATTGTCTTCACTTTCACTAACTGTTTCAACTCCGTTGGTATTCAACTTCACAGTCTGTTTTGACACCAATGGACTGCAGTTTCAATGGCTGTTTCAACACTGTTGGTCTTCCCTCTTACGATGTGTTTCAACAATATTGTTCTTTAACAACTTTGAAAACTTAACATTTTATCATAACTATTATTTAAATTTAAGAGACTGTGGCTTTAGTACAACAATTCACAAGTGTTGTTTTATGATTTCTTTTTTGTAGTATTTACTTATGACGTCATGTTAAAATTTGTGTATCAAACCAAAAGTTTGTTTACATATTTTTCGCCCATTTAAACGTAACAGATATTATACATTAAATGTTTATTCTGGTACCAATTGTTTGTTTGTTTATATTGTTTGTAAAATAAGTATATTGACTGTCAAAATATACATCCAACAATTCACAGCTGTTACACTAAGATTTACATGTGACATTTTATATTGAAACACAGGATTTACATCTTCAGTTTCTACCTTTAATGTGTTTGACATCGTTGATTACTTCACTTAAGTCACGTTTTGGTTCTTCAATTATTACATATTTATAATTTTCTAGTGCTTTGTGGCCCGGCATGTCCGAGCGCGTTAAGGCATGCGTTTCTAATCTGAGGATCGCAGGTTCGCATCCCCGTCGGGCCAAACATGCTCGCCCTTTATAATATGACGATCAATCCCACTATTCGTTGGTAAAAGAGTAGCCCAAGAGTTGGCGGGGGGTGGTGATGACTAGCTGCCTTCCCTCTAGTCTAACACTGCTAAATTAGGGACGGTTAGCACAGATAGCCCTCGAGTAGCTTTGTGCGAAATTCAAAAACAAAACAAACTTGTGCTTTGTTTACATGTTGGGTTACGTATTAATTATGCAACATTTTCAGTAGAATTATTGTGATATGCCAATGACATATTCTGTTCTTATCCCACAGTTTATTTTTGTCGTTTTCAAATGGTACTCAGTGATTAACGTGCAGCACTGTTAAGATATAATTTACATCCACCATTTTCGGTTATTAAAGTATTATTGACATGTGTCATTTTTCAGAGTGACGTGTAGCTATTAGAGGTTGTGTCACACTGATTGTTACAGTTTATGCATGAGTTCAATACACTAAAAGTTGAAATACATTTTTGCTTTGTGTCCATCAAATGTGCTAAAATTCTGAATAAAGATAGCTTAACTAACTCTCAACCACGGTAAACTAGTTCACGTGCACGTATAGCGTGTCCTCTGCATAAGGAACAAGCCTCTTTCCATGTTTTGTTTTCTACAAAAGGACGCCAGTCTTCCACTGGAAGTTCGTGTTTTCAAAATCAAAATTTCCGTTAGATTATTGTTGATTGGGTGCATCTTGAAAGTCGATCAAACTGTAAACAGACAACAATGCTTTCAATCTGTTTTACGACTGGACAACATTCTTGGAGTGTAAGTTAATAATCAACTAAAACTTTCTTATGATCAGTTTTACTGTCATCAAATTCAATACACGTGCTCTGTCTGTAACTTTGTTGTTGCTCTAGTGGCTGGAGTCGAAGATATTCTATTTTCGTTGTTGTTTGATTTTAATTAATTCGTCCTGACAGAAAATGTAGGACAAAAACTTTATACAATTCATCACACGATAAAACGAATATTTTATTAGTTTAAGAAATAAATGTTAAAACTAAACCATCCTTTTAAATCCGATGCAGAATATCCACAATCACGAAAACTTTAGATTTTTACTCTCTCATGAACTACATTTTTCAGGAATACAATTTTTAACTGATAGCAGCACTGATGCATAGTGCAGAATAATTCCAATATTTTAACTACCAAAGATTGCTATCGTGTTATTAAACAGAGGAGGATAGATTAAGAAAATCAGATGTTTCATTATAAAGTGGTTATTTCAAATAATTTTTATATTTGATTAAATATTAATTTTACTATTTTAAGAGAATTGTTACAAATATTGGACAAATCTAATTAATAACTGTAAAAGAGGGAGCTTCTATTTTATTGATCAATTTCATGATCAAAAAATATCAGTTGATAAATAATTTTCTGTTTGAATTTCGCGCTAAACTATACGAGGCTATTTCTGCTAGCCGTCCTCAATATAGCAGTTAAAGACCTACCGACGATTGTAGGGCTACTATTTTAAGAATAAATAGCGGCTCTATAACTTCCCTTACCGACGAAAGGGCGAGTATATGTGACGTCGATTCGACCATGTGACCCTCAGATTATGGAACTAGCGTCCGAATCACCTAGCCAATTAATAAATTATAATTTTTTTGAAAAAATGTCGTCCAGTTTGATAATACGAAAATATATTATTGTATTTACAACAAAAATCATGTAATCCACTTTCTAGAAACGTTTATCATTTGTACTTAAATAATTAGGTTGGTCTCTCACCTCTCATACGCAGTGATTTTTGTTGTACTGTAATCCTATGTAAGTTAGGAAAACATCTGTGAGATTTATATTTGTACAAAATAAATTATGAGGTGTCACCACAATAATTAATAAATGTTGATTTCTCTGGTAACTTGAAAATTTTATTATTTGTATTTGAAAGAGTTTTGAAGTTTAACTGCTTCTGTGGATATCATCCTAATATTATTGATAAAGGAATGTATTTGTACATATATGTGCACACGAAACACATTACAAAAACATGCATGATATGTATCTCTCAATAAATATATTTACATTATTGCCTAAACTGCCGGTACCTTTCACCTCAAAGTAATTAAAACTTTGAACAAACCTAATAGTAATAAGATCATGATGTCAAAAGGACAATGTTCGGATATTTTAAGTCAATGATTACATACACGTTACAGATTTTTCTTCCAATTTTACCAAAGATTAAACTGAAAGGATCATGACGACCAAAATACAAGAAGAAAACGTTACATGGTCTTTATATATATGTATACTCATGTGTATACCTCTGTGATGAACATTTTACAAGTTAGAAACAATGAAGTATTATTAGTTTTTGTGGTTACAAGAATTGTAATTTTTCTTATAAAACTACGTTTTCACAGCAGAAAATCTGTGGGTGGTATATTGATTCTCTTTCCGTTCACTAAAGAAATCTGACTTCAAACTTTAGAACGTGGATGTAGATATGTCTTCTACCAACTTGTAAAACTCAAACTTTTGTACCAAGTCCCTTAATTTTAAACTGTAATATTACAAATTACAATCAGTGTCATAAACGCTTGCTGGAAGGACTCGAGTAGATACATCGACAAAAATGTATCACGCCAAAGTTTAACAGGAGAAAGACCGATTTAAAGAACATCGTTACCTGGTTAAACTTTATACATTTAGTGTGTTTAATTTTAGATGTAAGAATGGAAAAATTACTTGTCACGAGTATTTACAAAAAAAAATTATAAAGCTTTGTAAAATTACTAACAGGAAAAATATACTAATGTTAATCTTTAACTTTAACGCTTCCAAAATTACTTAAAAAACAAAACAACAACAAAATAACAGATACTGCTTTCAACCAATGGCTCACGATCTTGTATAATGTATGGCCTCCCTAATGTTCATAAACAGAATCATCCCTTACGCCCTATATCTTCTGCAATCAAAACCCATAGTTATAAAACAGCCAAATTCCTTGTAACTGTATTAAATCCATTTACATTTAATGAATTAACTGTCCTGGATTCATTTTCATTTGTTAAAGGCATACATCCTTGTAATGAATGTTTAGTGGTTAGTTTTGATACAAGTTATTTATTCACAAACATTCCATTGGATTAAACTGTCGAAATTTGTTTGGAAAAGCTCTTTCAAGAGGAGTCTCTTAGTGGTGGTCTTATGCCCCCAGTGGCTCAGCGGTATGTCTACGGACTTACACGCTAAAATCCGAGTTTCGATACCCGTGGTGAGCAAAGCACAAATTGCCCATTGTGCAGCTTTGTGCTTAATTCTAAACAACAACAAAAAACACAACAATCGTGGCTTAATTATATCACAACTTAGATAACACCCATTTTTAGGGGCTTGTATTCCGGATGTGCTAGTTGTGCGCCGCACAGCCAACAAAATTAAATACGTTGCGAAAGAGTATATCAAAAGGTAATTATACTTTCTTGAATTTTTTTAGAAAATCAAGTATAACATCACATTCTTATGTTTTATTATAGCCCTCATATCGCATTTTCTCTTCTAAATAAAGATTACTCTGCTAATTTTGAGAAAAAAATATACATTGCAAGTCGTGCTGTAGGAACGCTGAACACCTTGATGGGCGGAGTCTTGCAGCTGCGCTGTGCCTCTCCCCGTAGCTGACTACTAAGAATGAAAGGAGATGATTGGTCGAAAAACGGATCAGAGAGTGCTACTCGTCGAGCGCACCGCGTACCGTTTGTCGTTCTCTGTCCTATTTTTTTTTATTTTCTTCAGCTTTCGTCCTTTATTCTCGCTGATAACGGAAAGATGTCTGGAAGGAAGATTCCTTCCTTTTTTCTGCCTATTGTGGAACGTTATTAACTTTTAAAAAATTAACTGTTATCAATATGGAAAATTATATTAATGAGTTGTTACTTTTTCCATTTTCCAGAAAAAAATATGCGGACAAATTAAGAATTGTTCAAGCAGGCAAGCCTAGGCCGTTTCTTCCAAGTCTGGTATCTACACACAAAGATAAGAAAAATGAATATGTTCGACACAGTCTCAATATGATACCATTGAATGGCTAACAGGATGTAAAATTCGATCCAAGCTCTTTTGTTGGCCGTGTTCGTTATTTTCAACGGAGAAGCGGGTGTGGAATCAGCAGGGTTATACCGACTTAAATCATTTAACTGCAGCACTTCAGAAACATGAAAAGTCTCGTGCACATGTTCAGTCTTCCTTGTCGCTTAAAATATTTAGCAAGCAACGCATAGAGACATTAGTTGACACTCAGCGGAAGGCTGAGATATCTCGTCACAATGAGCAAGTGAAAAAGAATAGGAAATTATTGAATAGATTAATTGATGCAGTGTGCTATCTTGCCAAACAAGAGCTTCCTTTTCGAGGTCATGATGAATCGAATACTTCAGATGATAAGGGAAACTATAAGTAGTTTCTCAATACCCTTAGAGAATATGACACGTGCTTGGACAGTCATTTGAATACTGCTAGAGTTTTTCAAGGAACATCGCCAACTGTTCAAAATGACTTAATTCAGGCTTTGTCTAGTGTTTTAAAAAGCATATCAAAAAGGAAATTGAGAGCGCAAGATTTGTTGCTATCATTCTCGATGAGACTTCAGATGTGATGTCCAAGTCACAATTATCAACAGTGTTGCGGTTTGTTTGTAATGGAAAAGTTTTCGAAAGGTTCATTGGTTTCTCTGATGTCAGCGCGGATAGAACTGCTGACGGTCTTTTTAGTCATGTTGTTGATATCGCCAAGGAATTTGAGATAGAAAATAAATTAGTCAGGCAGACGTATGATGGCGCGAGTGTAATGAGTGGTCACATGAATGGATTGCAGAAAAAGTGTTGGAAAAGTATCCCTTGGCGATTTTTACTCATTGCTATGCGCATGTTTTGAACCTGGTCTTGCAGCAAGGTCTTTTCAGCATTAAGGAATGCAGAATTTTTTTCCCAAACCTTGAGTGGATTATCGGCATTTTTTTCTAAGTCTTCTAAAAGATTACAGGGTCTGCATGAATATGTAGGCAGAAAATTGCCTTCTGTTGCACCCACGAGATGGAACTTTATCTCTCGTTTGACAAATACTGTACAACAAAATAGAGTTCATTTAACTGAATTTTTTATTGAAAATCCTGAAAATTGGGATACTGATGCTACTCTCAAATCGCGCGGTTTCTGAATTTTTTGGAAGAATTTCAAACAAAGCTCTTCTTGAGATATTTTCCAATATGTTTTCTTACACTGTTACTCTCTACAACATTCTGCAGAGCAAGTTCTATGACGTAATGTATTGTTGCGGTTAAGTCCAAGAGGACTCAAGGCTACACTTTTCCAAATGTCTTTAGAATTAAGTTAATTTTAAATGAGCTAGAAAAAAAAAATATGTTTTTTGCTTATATTTGTATGGATGCTTATATTCATGTTCAATATGAAACTTTTGATTACTACAATGTACCTTAGGTTGCAGCCCACCAAACTACAAAACTCACGGTACGCCACTGCTACTTTCCCTCCAGTCTTATCACTGCTAAATTAGGGGCGGCTAGCATAGATAGCCCTTGGGCAGTTTTACACAAAACTGAACAACAAACAAACGTATCATTGTGTACGTTGTGTTCTTCTGTAAAATATTACTACTAAACCGATTTTGACTGAGTTTCACAAGTCAGTCACGAGATACCTGGAACGTTAAATATAACCAGAAACGAGTGACACCGCGACAGATTAAACTGTTAGACGTGTGTGTTTTAGGGTGATTTTAAGATTATAGTAAGTCAGACTTCGCGAGTTTCTTAGTTATTCAAAGTATGTATACGTTATCAACGATGCTGTTTTTCACGTCTACTATACCAAAACATTAACATGAAATAATGATAACGCGTGGCATTTCACCAAATTAATAAAGTATTTTGAACACGCATAACAGTATATATACACAATGAATAAACGAACAATTTCAACTAAGACATTTTAATGACCTTACGTCTATAAAAAAATAAAACAAAAACAGACATCATGTTGACTATAAAAATAATCGACATTAAAACAGCTTTTATGCCTTAAAACTAAAACACTGATATGTTGCTTGATTTTAAAATTAAGAAAACTTCCATATCGTATAATAACTGAAATTATGATTAATTTGAAATATTTCAACTCCCGGAAAAGTTGCTATTTCAGCAAGATTTTGCTAAACTTTGAAACTTACAAAGTGCGATTTGTCCAATATCTGTTTTCAGTTACCTGAAAATACGAAAAAGATCCAGTTAAAATTCCATGACTTACGCAATATAAAACATTGTCCGTGAGAATATGCAAAAAAAAAAAGCGTTTGTCAAATTATAATTACATTGGTCACTTAAAATCATTAGATACAGTATTTCGTACGATTGATACTTAAAACATACTTCCCATTTTAAAATAATTATTTACAACACAAATATTTCCATGAAAAAATATATAGCCAAAATACAATGCAACAGTATGTTCAGCAAAAACATTAAGTCTGAATAAATAAATTTCTGTACTGCCGACACGTGGATACATCATGTTGTGCCTATCATAAAGTCACATGCATGTTTTCATCACAGGGTACCATATATTAAATAAAGTTCTTTGATCCCAAGTGAAAATTAACTGTATACGCAATGCATATGTAATTTGACCATTTACAACTATTACACTATAAACAACGTTTTAGCACTGTGCACAATGAATAGTTTTTATAAATAAATTTTAAAAATGTTTATCTTTTTGAGTAAATTAATAACAAAACTACAGAGATTTTAACTTTTATTTGGAACAAGGGGTGTTTCACCAAGATGCTTAATTGTCTAGTATTTTGCATACACATTACATGTAGACGTAAAGTTGGAAAGCTATTAAAGATTAATAGAGAAGTGAAAGTTTTTAGATATTGTAGACATTCCTGATACTTCAAATACACATTATTTAAATTTCAGCTACAAGAGGAAGAGGTTTTAAAAAGATCAGAAACATTTCAGATTAAGTTGACATATGAAAAACAAAGAGAGAGAAAGAGAATCTTTTATTAAGGTTTATATGGAAAATTACCTTGGAAAATGGAATCTGATCTATAGTATAATGGTAACAAAGGTTTCTCAACATGTGATGTTACAGACTCCTCATTATTCTTGTTTCATTTCTTATTTCAGATACAAACTCAAACAATAAATTATTTCAATGACTGAGCTAACTCAAAAGCTAGACAGTCCAAACATAATTTTCTCTCAGAACTGGGCCTGGCATGGCCGAGCGGGTTAAGGCGTGCTCTCGTAATCCGAGGGTCGCGGGTTCGCGCCCGCTTCGCGCTAAACATGCTCGCCCTCCCAGCCGTGGGGGTGTATAATGTGACGGTCAATCCCACTATTCGTTGGTAAAAGAGTAGCCCAAGAGTTGGCGGTGGGTGGTGATGACTAGCTGCCTTCCCTCTAGTCTTACACTGCAAAATTAGGGACGGCTAGCACAGATAGCCCTCGAGTAGCTTTGTGCGAATTTCCAAAACAAACAAACAAACAAACTCTCAGAACTGACAATTTCAAATAAATTAGAAAATGGTGTGCCTTGATTGTTTAGGTACATAAACATCTTCAAATTGTTTATTTTATATTTACCATACCATGAATTTTTGCACAAGTGTAGCACAAAAGAAGTGTTACATAACAGTAGGTTGCTGAATTAATCAACTGTTTTTCCATTCCTATTCTATAGAATGGCTGCATGACTTAGATTGTGCTTATGACTGATAAATTTTAATATATTACACCAGGAAAACATACTAATGGAAAACTGGTTATTATCATACAAAACTGTTATTGGAAAGTGATGACTATCAAACATTTACAGTAAACTGTAAAAACAAAGTGTTACTGGAAATTATTACAGAATATAAAAATTAATAGTAAACACAGAAAACAGTATTCTCAAGACAGCTGATATGGATATTAAAACTGTAATTAAAATAAAGTACAGAACAATGTTTCAATCTTCCTAAGTCATCTTCAGGTTAACAAAAATGCCTTTCTGTATTTTATTTTAAAGTGTTAACACCCATACCAGCCGTCCTGAGATACATTTTTATTTCAAGTGGGTTTCTCATCATCACACATTTTCACTTTTATTCTTTTTGCTTACAAGAGAAATTCCCCATATAACTTAAGTGCTGCTAAGCTCTAGCTATTTGTTGACTGGACTAGTAAAGCAGCTCAACTTTCATAGATGTCTTGTTCATCATGATTCCTGTACTACCAGAATGACTATTTAAATTCAAATTAATACTATTATTCTGCAAAATAATATCTGGTTGATAAATGAAAATATTTGTTTGTGCCTATTAATCTTAGTTTTTCAGTTGCACCAGGAATGGCAGTTCTAATGTACATTGCTATTTTTGGTGTTAAAGGTCCCTTCATGACATAAAATCCAGTATGTTTAAGTACATAATGTACAAACAAAAACAGACCACTTGACCCTTCAAAGCCTTACACACTATTGGGCATTAACTGCTATCTCAAACACTTTGAAGGAATTAGACAAAAGTTGTCTGCTATGAATAGTGGAAAAATAAAGTAATTGGAGATGCTGATTTAATAATTTAAAAATTATTAAATATTCAATATATGAATGTTCTCATAAAAAATGGAGCTGCAATCAACAAATCAGAATGACTTGTAAATTTTATGAAAGATAAAATAAGAAACTTAAATTTACTGGAACAATGGGAGATTCAGAGAATTAAAAAAAGATCAAGAGAGTTGTTGTCAAATGGAAAATTAATAAAAAATATGGAAAAAAGGTTGGGTGAAAACTTGAAAATTAATAGCAGATTTCTTTAAATACATTAAAGATAAACAAAATGTCAAAATAAGAATAGGACCAATGAGGGCTAATACCAGAAAGATAACAATGGTTATGGGATGGCTATGTTCCTGGATTCTATTTTTTCTTTAAATATCATTGATGAAGATTTAAGCAATGTTCCTTATCCTGAACAACTTTTAGATGAAAACAAAAATGAACAAGATGATCACATTAATTCTGAGGTTGTGAAAAACAAAACACAACAAATTGAGAAGTGTAAAGAATAAATCACCTGAGCCAAATAATATTTGCCCAAGGGTTTTGAAGGAGCTTAAGGATTGGTTATGCAAATCATGTGGAACTATTTTATTTTCTAAGTCCTCATAAAGTAGGCAGGTGTCAAAAGATTAGAAGTTAGCTAATATTTCTCCTATTTTCAAAGGAAGTAAAAACTGTCCTTGTAATTAAAGACCAATTATTCTTATATCAGTAGTAGGAACATTTGTTTCAAATTTGATAAGAGATTACTTGCAAAGTCATTTAATAGAGTTTACAATTTTGTTGAAGAAAATCAGCATGGTTTATTAAGGGAATATATGGCCTTAAAGGTTTGTTTTGAATTTCACACAAAGCTACACAAGGGCTATTTGTGCTACCCATCCCTAATTTAGCAGTATAAGACTATAGGAAAGGCAACTAGTCATCACCACCCACTGCCAATTCTTAGACTACTCTTTTATCAACAAATAGTGAGATTGACTATTACTTATAATGCCCCTTGGCTAAAAGGGAGAGCATGTTTGGTGTGACATGGATTCAAACTCGTGACCCTCAGATAACGAGTCAAGTGTTTCAACCACCTGGCATGCTGGGCCCCCCTGCCTTAAAGAATGGAGGAGAAAAAAACAAAACTATGTTTCACAAATACTCTATTCATTAATGACCATGGTTTTACCATCAGGATCAGAATGAAAAGGTTTGTAAACGGGTTAATATATTTTTAACCAAAGAACAGGAAATAGCCTTCAAATTCACCTTGAAACAAGTGGTGAGGAGCTTAAGTTGGTTTGGTCATTCATAACTTTTTCTGGATTTGTTTTTGATACTTCTATATATATTTCTAAAACTTCCAGGCTAATAATATTATTTTCACTTTTCTTCACAGATATGCAAGAATTTGCTTTTTTTAATTTTTTTTTCCTTGATCAAAGTGGTGTTTAGCTTAAATAAGGTGTGCTACTGGTTATAAGAAAAATACTGATCAAAATGGTGTTTAGCTTCAGTAAGGTGTGTTACTGGCTATAAGAAGAATACTGATCAAAGTGGTGTTTAGCTTCAATAAGGTGTGCTTCTGGTTATAAGAAGAACACTGATCAAAGTGGTGTTTAGCTTCAATAAGGTGTGCTACTGGTTATAAGAAGAACACTGATCAAAGTGGTGTTTAGCTTCAATAAGGTGTGCTTCTGGTTATAAGAAGAACACTGATCAAAGTGGTGTTTAGCTTCAATAAGGTGTGCTACTGGCTATAAGAAGAATACTGATCAAAGTGGTGTTTAGCTTCAATAAGGTGTGCTACTGGCTATAAGAAGAATACTGATCAAAGTGGTGTTTAGCTTCAATAAGGTGTACTACTGGTTATAAGAAGAATATGCTGTTGCTTTAGAAAATGATTTGGTTTATTTGATAAGTTGAGTGAATAGATGGCAGGTGGCTTTTAAATATAATAAATGCAAGGTAATATATTTGAGCTTTGGCAATCTGAATTATCAGTATATATAATTTTGATGGGAATAGCCTCAACTGTGTTGCAGCAGTAAAAGATTTTGACGTTTAGATTGACCAGTATCTCAAGCAATCCAAGTAGTATACTGTTGCTAGTGGTAGTGAAAATAGGATATCACGCTTTACCTACAGAAATATTGAATACATGCCAAAAGAGGTTATAATGCCATTGTGCAGGTCATAAGTGAGATCATATCTGGAGTAATGTTTAGTTTAAAGTTCCTTAATATAGAAAGAACATTGAATAACTGGAAAAGGTTCAAAGAAGGACTAGTATGATGATACCTTGGATGAAACTGTTGTCCTATTAAAATCACTGAAAGTTTTTTTTGAGGAAAGAATTTAGAGGAGATCTGATTCAAGTGTTCAAGATTGTAAACAGAATTAAGTGTTGATGCATCATCTTTTTCCATATTTGATAATTAAAATGGTGAGACCAGGGAATTTAAAACATATTTTGACAAAATAGCAGTGATATTCAGCTAATAGTTTCATTATTCTAACAGGGTTGATGGCCCTTAAAAGGGAGTTTCCTTCAGATGTAAATGCAGTTAATTTACAGGTGTTTAAGGGAAGGTTTGAAAAGTGATAAAGACTAGCTTTGAGTGTGTTACTTTTATCTTAGAGTATAGTGGATCTGATGGCCTAGATGAACCAACAAGTCATATGTTGCCCTTAAATTATATGCATTTAGATGTAAAGTGCCAACAAATACTACTACTCATTCCATAAACCAATTGTTTTTTTAACAAAAACAAAAAACATCTGTCTTGACTATACTCTTTCCTCTTTTCTTTAAATTTTTAACTTTTAAGCAGGGGTTTATTTTAACTTTTCCAGGAAGTGGTTAGCTGAGCTAGTGCTAGAGAAATCTACCAGCAGAAGAGACATTCCACTAGCCAACTGAACTGTTCAAAGACTGCTTATTAAAAATGTTGAGTTATAATTTGTATTAACACAGGAATGTTAAAAAAATAAAACATCTCCACATAATATATTGCAACAACAATATAGTCACCAGGCTGCCACTGTAAACTTTTCTGTACAGCTTGACATTAATAGAAATAAATTAATTTACTTAGAGCATTTAAAATCTATACATCTGTAAACAAAAATACTTGGTAATTTAAAATGTTGTAAATGTCACCTCCAAACATGAAGATATCTTCCTTTTCTGATATATCATGAAAAGGGAAGTAGAGTGGTGATTAATTTATCATGATTATTGAGCACAAAGTAGCTTTACATTAGTATTTAAATATGGTATAATAAGTAAGGTATAGAGTTGTCGGCTTGGGCTAAAAAACTCCTGTATGTATAGCTCTGTAGATAGAACATCAGAGTTTTAATATGATCTGAGGGTTTCTGATCTGGCTTACTCATGAGAAAACGCCTTTCACCACTTTTAAATAACTCCAAAAGAAAGAAAGGATCTTGACAGTTCCAACAGAAGGTTGTGCACTAGTTTTTGATATCTCAAACAGAAAGAAAGGTACTGGTTGTTTGATAATTACAAGAGAAAAAAAGTTAGTTCTTGAAAATTACCACAATTATGTACTGCTTTTTGGTGTTTCCAATATATAAATGATTCTTGTTCTGAATAATTACAATAAAAATAAAAGATACTGTCCTTGTAAAAATTTAATCAGTAATAATAACAATGCCCATGTATTCATACTATTATATTATCTTATATTGTAGTATGCATGTAAACATAATTTACAAATTGTAGAGTACTGCACATATACACAAACAATTTAATCACCCTAAGATATTTAGCTTTATTCTTCCAAAGATAAGTTTCTTACCTGTGTGCTAATGCCAGATATGATTTCTAGAGGTATGCCTTAATGAAGGAGTTTATAATTTGAAGAAAAAACAAAACACCTTGCCCAAGGACCAAAATAAAAAATCTACACATTCATTCTGCATTCAACAAAAAACTAGAATGTAATTTTTAACAACAAGTACAATTTTTATAATTCTGTTGGCAGATATATGTTGTTGGAAATAGATTATACCATATTTTGCATCCAAGTTTTTCATGTGAACCTAAGAAACTAACAAAAGAAGTTTACCTTATTTCTGCCATATAACTAAAGTGGCATTTAATGTGCATAGTTAACAGTTTAAAACTTTTGTATTTCTTATCAACTTGTATATTCTTTCTAGAGTTTAAAATCAAACTGTAGATAAAAGTAATAATAGTTTTGCATTAACTTAAATGTTTGTTTCCATGAAAGTTACTAATGATTTGTGAATAAAATATACATAGTTTTGATGTGATACACATTTTTCATTGAGTGGTACATGCCAAATACCTGCAGTTCTGAATTTCCAAGAATTTGCACATCTTCCTACAAATCTAATTTTCAGCAGCAGAATACACAATACAAAAAATAAAAAAAGCCATAATGGTAAAATTTGGTGTCCAAGGCACCAAGTGATACCAGATCCAAATCTCTGTAATTTCCTTGTGAAGTGACATGAAAACAAACAAAATGAGCAGTAGTTATAAATTTAACAGCAAAAGGGTTAAAGCTCTGTTGACACTTCACTTAAAACTTTGGTCTTCTGAGAAAAGGGAGGAAAAACCTATATAAAAAAAAAGACTCCAAACTGTGGACTTGTTTCCACAAGGACAAAGGAGGATTAGATATATGTAGAGCATGATTTATGTTATTAAAATTATTATAGGTTTAATGAAGTTATGGTAATCTGTTTAAAGATGGAATGAAACGACTCTAGGTATAAGTTTTAATTTACATAGTAACAGGTTCAAGCTATGAAAGCCTAGCAGCAGATCATGCTGCAAAAATGACTTTTTTATGTTAGAGTAATAAATTTGGAAATGGTTTCCTTAATAGCAGGTATGTGCAATTAGTTTTGGTTGTTTTAAGCATATAAGCTTTATCCTTACCAGAAAACCTTTTTGTTTAGCTCAAAGTCAGTAAATTTTTCTGATTGGAACTTAATTATCAACATGAAATTTTATATTTCAGTTGGCTGGATTTATCATTTTTATGAGCTATATTTGCCTGTTAAGTTATAGGTAACATTTTGAACTTACTAGCATAGGTCAAGCACTGTGATGACATATGATAATAGTTCAAAAAGATTATCTTCAAATCAGCAGGCAAACACTGTTGAAGAAACATTTATACTTCTATCCAGCCTTTTCTAGTTAAACCTTGCTTCTAAAAAACAATTTAGTTGCTTTAGTGACTGCTGGAAATCATCAATGAACCAAACAACATTCCACTAACTTATTTTTACTAATATTAACAAAAGGCTATTCAACTATGGTCATCCACATCTAGACCAAAATCAGTCTGGTAAAAACACTTAAATCTACACTATATTCTAATCTTTAATACAGAAAAACTTACTGTCTCTTGATTAGCTTGGAAGATATCATCGGGTGGTGGAGGAAAAACAATCCAATTATACTTCCGAAGCTCAACAGGGACCTTCATGCGTTCAAAGTCTTTCCACTGGAACATGGACAAGTGATAACACTTTCCCCTCTGTTTATTGCTAGAGAACCAGCTGGTCTGGGATGCTCGATGAGAAAAGGGAAATCTTCCACAGATATGGAGCGTGTGTGCTTCCTGTAAGTTGTGATAGTGTCGGAAATGTCCCTAGGAACAGGGTGTAAGTAGTGGAAGAAATGACCCTAGCAACAAGGTGTAACTAGCAGGGGAATTATTTCTAGAAACGGGGTGTAAGTAGCTGGGGAAATGTCCTTAGGAACAAGGTGTAAGTACTGTGGAAAATGTCCCGGGCAACGGGATGTAATTAGTGTTGGAAATTCTTTTGCAACGGAAGGTATGCAGTGAGGGAAATGTCCGTAGCAACACGAGGTATGCAGTTGGGAAAATGTCCCAAGCAACGTGGTGTAAGTAGTGGGGGAAATGACCCTAGCAACGGGGTGTAAGTAGTGGGGAAACGCCCCGAGCAACGGGGTGTTAGTAGCAGGGGAAATGTCCCTAGCAACGAGGTGTAAGTAGTGGGGTAATTTTCCTAGCAACGGAATGTAAGTAGTGGGGGAAATGCCCCTAGCAACAAGGTCTATGTAGTGGGGGAAATGTCCCAAGCAACGGGGTGTAAGTAGTGGGGGAAATGTCCCGAGAAACGGGTTGAAAGTAGTGGGAAAAATGTCTCGAGCAACGGGATGTAAGTAGTGTGGGAAATGTCCATAGCAACGAGATGTAAGTAGTGGGGAAATGTCCATAGCAACGGGATGTAAGTAGTGGTGGAAATGTCCCTAGGAACAGGGTGTAGGTATTGGGGGAAATGTCCCTAGAAACGGGGTGTATGTAGTGGGGGAAATGTCCCTAGCAACGAGATGTAACTAGTGAAAGAAATGTCCCTAGCAACGGGGTGTAAGTAGAGGAAGAAATGTACCTAACTACGGGATGTAAGTAGGGGGAAATGTTTCTATCAACGGGGTGTTTGCAATCTGAGAAATGTCCCTAGCAACGGGGAGTAAGTAGTGTGGGAAATGTCTCTAGTAACGAGAGGTATACAGTTGGGGAAATGTCACTAATAACGGGAAGTATGCAGTTGGGGAAATGTCCCTAGCAACATAGTGTGAGTAGTGGGAGAAATGTCCCTAGCAACAGGGTGTAAGTAGTGGGGGAAATGTCCCTAGCAACGGGAGTTAAGTAGTGGGAGAAATGTCCCTAGCAACGGGAAGTATGCAGTGGGGGAAATGCCCCTAGCAACGGGATGTAAGTAGTGTGGGAAATGTCTCTAGCAACGGGATGTATAAAGTGGGGAAATGTCCCCAGCAACGGGAGGTTTGCAGTGCAGGAAATGTCTTTAGCAACGAAAGGTATGCGGTGGATGAAATGTCCCTAGCAACGGGAGGTATACAATGGGAGAAATTTCCCTAGTAGAGGGATCTAAATAGTGTGGGAAATGTCCCTAGCAATGGGGTGTAAGCAGTGGTGGAAATGTCTCTAGCAACGGAGTGTAAATAGTGGGGGAAATGTCCCTAGCAACGAGAGGTAAGTAGTGGGGGAAATGTCCCTAGCAACGTAAGGTATGCAGTGAGGGAAATGACCCTAGCAACGGGGTGTAAGTAGTATGAGAAATGACCCCAGCAACGGGGTGTAAGGAGTGGGGTTAATGTCCCTAGAAAAGGGATGTAAGTAGTGGGGGAAATGTCTCTAGCAACGGGATGTATAAAGTGGGGGAAATGTCCCTAGCAACAGGGTGTAAGTAGTGTGAGAAATGTCCCTAGTAACGGGATGTAATTAGTGGGGGAAATGTTTCTACCATCGGGGTGTAAGCAGTGGTTGAAATGTCTCTAGCAACGGGATGTATGCAGTGGAAAAAAGCCTCAAGGAACGGGAGGTATGCAGTTGTGGAAATGTCTTTAGGCAACGGAGTGTAAGCATTTGGGGAAATGTCCCAAGCAACGGGGTGTAAGAAGTGGGAAAAATGTCCGTAGCAGCGGAGTGTAAGCAGTGGTGGAAATGTCTTTAGCAACGGGGTGTAAATAGTGGGAAAATGTCCCAAGCAACGGGGTGTAAATAGTGTGGCAAATGTCCATAGCAACGGGTGGTATGCAGTGGGAGAAATGTCCCTAGAAACGGGGTGTATGTAGTGGGGGAATTGACCATAGCAACGGAGTGTAACTAGTGGGAAAATGTCTCTAGAACGGGATGTAAGTAGTGGGGGAAATATCTCTAGCAACGATGTGTATGAAGTGGGGGAATGTCCTAACATCGGGAGGTATGCAGTGCAGGAAATGTCCCTACAACGAAAGGTATGCAGTGGGGGAAATGACCCTAGCAACAGGAGTTATGCAGTGGGAGAAATTTCCCTAGCAACGGGATCTATGCTGTGTGGGAAATTCCCTAGCAACGGGAGGTATGTAGTGGAAGAAATCTCCGTAGCAACTGGAGGTATGCAGTTGGGGAGATGTCCCTAGCAATGGGGTTAAAGTAGTAAGGGAAATGCCCCTAACAACGGAATGTAAGTAGTGGGGGAAATTCCATAGGAACGGGAGGTATGCAGTGGAAGAAATGTCCCTAGCAACGTGATGTATGTCGTGGGGGAACTGTCCCTAGCAACGGGGTGTAAGTAGTGGGTGAAATGTCCCTTGCAATAAGGTGTAAATAGTGGAAAAATGTCCCTAGCAACGGGATGTAAGTGCTGCGGGAAATTCCGTAGAAACGGAGGTATGGAGTGGAAGAAAAATTTCCTAGCAACGTGGTGTAAGTAGTGAGGGAAATGCCCCTAGTAACGGTAGAGTATTAGTTGGGGAAATGCCCCTAGCTACGGGGTGAAAAAGTGGGGGAAATGTCTCTATCAACGGGAGTTATGCAGTGGGGGAAATGTCCCTAACAACGAGAGGAATCCAGTGAAAGAAATGATCCTAGCAACGGGGTGTAAGCAGTGAAGGAAATGTCCCTTGAAACGGGGTGTAAGTAGTGTGTGAATTGTCCATAGCAAAGCGATGTAAGTTGTGTGGGAAATGTTTCTAGTAACGAAATGTAAGTATTTGGGAAAATTTCCCTAGCAACGGGATATTAGTAGTGGAAAAATGTCCCTAGCAACGGGATGTATGCAGTGGAAAAAATGTCCTTAGCAACGGGATATTAGTAGTGGGTTAAAAT
>MU034101.1:0-25390 GCA_011833715.1 Carcinoscorpius rotundicauda | reverse complement strand
CTACGCGCGTTTCGAAATACTGATAATTGCGTGTAAAAACAGTCACACCCATCTGAACCCCTAGCGATATTCTCACTTTACTAATTATCAGTGTTCATCTTTGTGATGAAGTCGGCAAACCAAACAGAGGCGAAGTTTTGAATAATATAATCACTAAAATTTTTATCAAATATTTTTTCTTAAATTATAAACTAAACTATACCTGAGATACCTGCGTTAGTTGTCCCGAATTATAAAAGATCGCTCACGGCAGAAAAGGACAGCATTTTTTGTGATGGAATTCCGACCTGTGACTCCTCCCCCAGATTGCGAGAGGAGCATCCTAATATATATATATATACACACATACATACACAAATTGAAACCCAAACCTTATAAATCAAACTTTAAAAAAACTAAAAATGTCACTCATTACCAGATTTTTGCATTACCATCAAGTTGTAACAGCTCCCAAACACATTGAGGATATTCTATCTGTCAGACATGATCCAAACGCAGATATCAAACCAGTCAGTTACTATAGAGAATCACTTTTTATCAATTATCCCAATAAAAAATAATCGAGCCGGTAAAATCCGGAGTAAATTCAACCCAACTTGTGTTTTAAGACTCTACACACTGTTGTTACAAACTTCGGTATTCTTTTTATGCCATAGTTTTTGCTTTTGGAAAAGAAAACTTTACTACTTTAGAAAGAAAAGAGGGTCACGTGTCCCCTCCGGATCCACCATCCATGGATAAATTTATTATTGTGCTTCGGTACTGAAAATGAATGTATTTTTTTAAATCACGTGGAGCTTTGGTTCCAAGGGTGGTTGAAAAACGTCTGAGAAAATTCCCCGGAAGCAAACGTGTCAGGAATGACTCGAAAGTTGAGCAGTTAGTTTTTTGTTTTTTTTAAATGCAACGAAATTGTGCAAAACGAGAAATATTTGGGCGTCGACTGTACACTTCACGTTAAAGGAAGGTTCAGTTAAAGGTGAAATTTACAATGTTTTTTTTTTCTGTTTGTTGTTTTGAGGGTTATCGAAACGCAGCCGCCTTTAACTTTGAACTGATACGTGTGTTGTTAAATTTCACTCGAGGACTATCTGCGATACCATCTCCTGATTTGTAATTGACAGAATAAAGGGTAGGAAAGTCTACGTCTTACCAATGAAAAGTGAAATTGTTTGTTTTGAATTTCGCTCGAAGCAGCATGAGGGCTATCTGCGCTGGTCGCCCCTAATTTAGCAGTTTAAGACAACGTCATCACTATCCAATTTCAACTCTTGGGCTACTCTTTTACCAATGAACAGTGGGATTGACCGTCACATTACAACACCCTCACGGCTAAGAGGGCAAGTACATTCAACGACGGAGATTCAAACTCGAGATTTTCAGGTTGCGAGTGAAGCGCCCTAACCACCTGGCCAAGACCGGCTCAAAACTGGAACTTACCTTCATGATATAACGCTCCTATAGCTCAAAGGGGGGTCTGGCATGGCCTAGCGCGTTAAGGCGTGCGCTTCGTAATCTGAGGGTCGCGGGTTCGCGCCCGAGTCGCGCCCGAGTCGCGCCAAACATGCTCGCGCTCCCAACCGTGGGGGCGTTATAATGTAACGGTCAATCCCACTTTTCGTTGGTAAAAGAGCACCCCAAGAGTTGGCGGTGGGTGGTGATGACTAGCTGCCTTCCCTCTAGTCTTACACTGCTAAATTAGGGACGGCTAGCACAGATAGCTCTCGAGTAGCTTTGTGCGAAATTTAAAAACAAAACAAAACACAAAACAAGCTCAAAGGGCGAGCATGTTTGGTGACAGGATTCGAAACCACTAGACGAAGATTGCAATTCAAGTACCAGAGCCATAAGGCTATGCCGGCTCTAGCAGAGAGAATAGAAAAAAAGTAACCAGTCAATTGTAACCACCGCCAAGTTCTTGGGCTACCAGCATGACATAAGTAAATATTGTTGTTCTTCTCAGCATAAAATAAATATAAGTTTTAATGGAACCGACGTTGTTATTTTCAACACAAAATAATTCGTAATTGTTTAATCAAGCTAGCATTGTTATTTTCAGCATGACATAAGTCAAAGTTATTTTATGACCTAAAGAGATGCTTTTCTTCTCAGCACAACAAGTAGGTACTGTATAAGAAACATTTTAAAACACGAATGGGGATATTTCCAGATTCGATTGTGTCCTCGAATTTAGGTTTACGATCCCATAATTCAAAAGATTGTGAAATTAAATTCCTAAACCTCTGATCTGACATAGCTAAATAACCACTGTACATTAGTAAATAAGTGTGTTAGAAGGTCCTTGGTTTGTGTTTACCATTCGTTTAAATTAACCATTCTTCTAGCTGGATAACAAACCAGTACGAGTCATTCTTGGTCAACAATATGTCCCCCGCTGGTACAGCATTACGTCTACAGATTTACAACGCTAAAATCAGGAGTTCGATTCTCCTAGGTCGACTCATATCCCGATGTGGCTTTGCTATAAGAAAACATACAAACTCACCCACCCACATTCAACAATGATGCCTCTGTTGTTGTTCGTTACGTTTCCTATACGAGTACGACAGATAAATCTGTTGTGATAATCCTTACCATAAACCGGAATTTACTGTTTGTTACTCAAACATTTCATTTTGTATTTTATTCACAAAAACAGTCACTTCAAGTAGATCTAAGTTTCTGCTCAGAACATCTAAACTACAGATCAATCTGGACTTAAGTTATTCTGAGTCCTTGTCTTTAGTACAAATGTGGTTCGTTTTTGTGGCTTTATTTTGTAACAGACACAGTTTATACTCGTGATGGACTTTGAGATTAGAACTTAAGAATCACATTTTCAAAAATGTTTATCACGAACTTTGACATCAGATCTGAAGGCTCGTGTATTAAAAATAGCGTATCACAATTTTTGAGGTTAAAACCTTAGACCCATATATTAAAAGTAGCGTACGTTACGAACACTTTGATATTGGAGCTTAAGGCCTGTGTATTAAAGTAGCGTGTCACGATTTTGAGATTAAAACTTAAAACTCATATGTTATGAGGTAGAGTATTGCAAGCATTAACATTAGGACTTTAGACCCGTGCATTAAAAGTAACGCATTTGTATTTGTCTTGATAGATAAACATTCTACAGCAAAGTTCGGATAATTATTTGTTTATAGTTAATTTTTAACCTACACATAGAGCTATCTGTGCTTTCCCCACCAAGGGTATTGAATTCCGGTTTGAAATATGCGCTAGCAGTCCCTAATTTAGCAGTGTAAGACTAGAGGGAAGGCAGCTAGTCATCACCACCCACTGCCAACACTTGGGCTACTCTTTCTCCAACGAATAGTGGGATTGAACGTCACTTTATAACGCCCTCACGGTTGAAAGGCGAGCGTGTTTAGTGCAACGGGAATTTGAACCCTCGGGTTACGAGTCGAACGCCTTAACCCACCTGGCCATGCCGGGACAAATAAAATAATATCAAATACTAGTGTTTAACCATTGTATACAGGCAGTATAAATGTCTCACTGTCTCCGTGTCTTTACTACACAATGTACATAATCCGGTATCGTGTTTTTGCATATGAACCAGGTTACACATCCGAAAACTTACCGATGTGGTACCAGTGGATAGTTGTGGTTGTGGCTTTTACTACCTTTATCAAAACAGTTTTTGGCTTTGAATAATGACTACTTGTTTGAGAACAAACACACTTGTTAACGTTGGTAAGTTACAAGTCAGATTGACCAACTGACACTTACACCAGGTAGTTGCTTGAGTAACTGACGCTTATACCAATACAGTGGCGCCTCTGTTCTCCGTAATCCGTTCTAGAAGGTTGTTCGAAAACCGAATCAATTTTTCCGATGACAATTACTGTAAATTAAATTAATCCGTCACAGACCTCCAAAAATTACGCATTATGAAGCATTTTAAGTAAAATATTGCTAATTTATACCTGCATAATAATACTTACGTGTATAAAGTCAACCACAAAAACTATAAACACAATAAAAAAACAATAAATGAAAATTAAGCTGCACTTTACCTCTGCTGAGGAGAGCTTATGGTGTAAGTGAAAGATGGTGAGGAACGTGGAGAGTAAGAGGGTTATTATTGTTTGTGTCACCTTCCATAACAACGTCAGATAACTCTACTTCTGGAGTTCTTTCTCTTTTCTGTCGCTTTGCACCGCTACAACCTGCTTGAGACTCACTGGACCTATTTCTCACTAAAAACTTGTCTAATAAGGTTTGTTTCTGCCTCCCCATGTCTCATCACATGGTGTGTGCCACTTCTCTTCCTAACTTTTTCAAACCATACCCTACTGGCACTAAAGGCATCGCTTGTATCAGCACTCGTTCCAGTGGTGTTTTTCAGGAGGTTAGCACGTAACTGCTTTGCTTTCTCACAAATGATGGTCTCAGAAATGCTATCACCAGATAACTGTTTTTCGTTTACCCAAATCAATAACAGTTTTTCTACCTCTTCCACTGTTTGTGATCTTTGTTTCGTAAGCACTGTCACTACTTTTGCAATATCAGCTCCTTTGATGACCTCTTTATTTTTCAGTTTGGTGCAGACTGTAGACTTCGCCATACCAAACAGTGTAGCAAGATCAGACACGCGAACACCACTCTCATACTTCGCACTGCTGACCCACGTTGCTACAGATATTTCCCCTACTGATTTCCGCACGTTGCTAGGGACATTTCCCTTACAGCTTACCCCAGTTGCTAAGGACATTAAAACCACTGCTTACCCCGTTTCTAGGGATATTTCCCCATCTGCTTATGCCACGTTGCAAGAGACATTTACACCACTACTTACCACGTTGCAAGAAAAACTTTTACATTGTTTACCCCGTTGCTAAGGACATTTCCCCCACTGCTTACCATCCATTCCAAGAAACACTTGTCCCTTTTCTTACAGCCGTTGCTTAGGACATTTATCTTACTGTTTGACTCCATTGCTAGGGACGTTTTCCTCAGTGAATACACCCCGTTGTAAGGACATTTCCCCCACTTCTCACCCCTGGTGCTTAAAACATTTCTCCCACTGTTTACCCCATTGCTAGGGACATTTTTCACTGCTTACTACCGTTGCTTGAGACATTTCCCCCACTCCTTACCCCCGTTGCTAGTGACATTTACCTCACTGTTTAACTCCATTGCTAGGGACATTTCTCCAATTGAATACACCCCGTTGCTAAGGACTTTTTCCATACTTCTTACCCAAGTTGCCAAGACCATTAACTTCACTTTTTACGTCGTTTCTAGGGACATTTCCTACACTGTATACACCCCGTTGCAAAGGACATTTCTCCCACTGCTTACCCCGTCGCTAGGGACATTTTGGGCACTGCTTACTCCCGTTGCTAGGGACATTTCCGACACTGCTTACCCCAGTTGCTTGGGACATTTCCCACTGCTTTACCCCGTTGCTAATGACATTTCCCCTACTTTTTACCTCCGTTGCTAGGGACATTTCCCCACTGAATTCCATCCGTTGCTAGGGACATTTCAACTAATGCTTACCCCCATTACTAGGAATATTCACCCCAATTTTCAACCCCGTTCCTAAAGGCCATTTCACCACTGATTACCCAGTTGCTAGGGCCATTTCCCCTACTTTTACTCACGTTGCTCGGGATATTTCCCCACTGTTTCACCCCGTTGCAAGGGACATTCCCCTACTGTTTACCTCCGTTGGTAGAGACATTTCCACCACTGCTTATCCCCCGTTTCTAGAGACATTTACACTACTGCTTACCACGTTGCTAGAAAAACTTTTACACTGCTTACCCCGTTGCTAGGGACAGTTACTCCGCTGCTTTTTTTCGTTGCTAGGGTCATTTCCCACTGCTTAACTCCGTTTCTAGGGATATTTCGGACATTGCTTACCACATATGCTAGGGTCATTTCCCCTACTGTTTATCCCATTGCTACGGACATTCACCTCACTGTTTACCTTTGTTGCTCGGGACATTTCCTACACTGAATACACCCCTCTGCTAAAGACATTTCCCCATTGCTTACCCTACTTGCCCAGGATGTTAAACCCACTGCTTACCCCGTTCCAAGAACATTTTAGACACTACTTATTCCTGCTGCGAGGGGCATTTCCGACACTGCTTAACACCGTTGCTAGGAACATTTTCCCACTGTTTACCCCCGTTGTTAGGGTCAATTTTAACACTTCTTACGCCCGTTGCTAGGGACAGTTCCCCCACTGAATACACTCCGTTGCTAAGGACATTTCACCCAATGCTTACCCCTGTTGCTAGGGTCATTTCCCCTATTGCTAACTCCCACTTTCTCGGGACATTTCCCCCACTGTTTACTGCCGTTACTAAGGATATTTTCCCACTGATAAACACCAATGCTAAAGATATTTTGGAACCTTCTTACCCCCGTTGGAAGTGACATATCCGACACTGTTTACCCCCATTGCTAGAAGCATTTTTATAACTTTGTGTTTACCTCTTTTGATAGGTATATTTCCCCACTGAATACACCTCGTTGCTAGGGAGATTTCCACTACTTCTTACCTTTGTTGCTAGTAATATTTACCCCACTTTTTTACCCCGTTGCTAGGGGCCTCTTCCCGACTAATTACCTCCGTTGCTAGGGACATATCGCACTTCATACCCCTATTGCTAGAGATATTTTTCACACTGCTTACCCCTGTTACTAGAAACATTTTCGACACAATTTATTTTCGTTTATAGGGACATTTCCACAACTATTTACCACTTGTTGTTAGGGACATTTCACCCAATGTTTACCCCTTTTTCTAGGGACATTTTCTCTACTGGTTCCCTCTTGCTAGGGACATTTCCTCCTCTGCTTACACCCGTTGCTAGGGATATTTACCTCACTGCTGACCACCTGTTTCTAGAGACACTTTCCCAATTAATACCGTTGCTAGGGACATTTCAAACAGTGCTTACCCCATTGCTAAACACATTTGCTTCACTTGTTACCCCCGTTGCTCGAAACATTTCCCCAAGTGCTTACTCCCGTTGCTAGGGACATTTCCTCCACTGTTCATCCCCAGTTCTAAAGACATTTTCCCCGTTGCATCAGACATTTCCATCACTTCTTACCCCACGTTGCTAGGGGCATTTCACCCAATGCTTACCCCTGTTCCTTGGAAAATTGCCCCTCTTCTTATACACGGCTCTAGGAACATTTCCCTCTCTGCTAACCACCTGTCTAAGGACACTTCCCCATTGCTTACCCCTGTTGCAAGGGACATTTACCTCACTGTTTACCTTCGTTGTTAGAAACATTTCCAACACTGAATACATCCCATTGCTAAGGACATTTCCCTACTTGTTACCCAGTTGCCAAGGACATTAAACCTACTGCTTACATCGTTGCTAGGGACATTTCGGTCACTGCTTATTCCAATTCTAGGGACATTTCCGACACTACTTACCCACGTTGCTACAGACAATTCACCCAGTGCTACCCCGTGGCTTGGGACATTTCCCCCACTGTTTACTGACCATTGTTAGGGACATTTTTCCCACTGTTTATCCACATTGCGAGGGAAATTTCCCAATGCTTACTCCTCGTTGCTAGATACATCTCCCCCAGTGCTTACTCCCTTTGCTAGGTACATTTCCCCCAATGTTTACACCCCGCTGCTCATGTATTTTTCATTTGAAATCAACTCGTTGCTACAGAAATTTCCCCACTGCTTACCCCCATTGCTAAGGACATTTTCCTAACTGCTTACCTCTATTGCTAGGGACATTTCCCCCACTGTTTATCCCCGTTTCTAGGGTCATTTCCCCATTGCTTAACACCGTTCTAAGGTTATTTCCCCTACTGTTTACCTCCGTTACTAGGGATATATCCCTACTGAATACACCCCGTTGATAGAAACATTTTTCCAACTGCTTACTCCCGTTGCTAGTGATATTTACCTAATTACCCCATTGCTAAGGACATTTTCCTAACTGCTTACCCCTATTGCTAGGGACATTTCCCCCACGTTGCTACGGATATTTTCCCTACTGATTTCCCTACTGTTTAATTCCGTTGCTAGGGACATTTCGCACGAAAACATTCCGTGTCTAAGGAAATTTCACGCACTGCTTACCATCGTTTCTAATGACATTTTCCCCACTACTTTCACTTGCTGCTAGGAACATTTCCGACACTGCTAACCCCCGTTTCTAAGAACATTTCCCCCACTATTTATCCCTGGATCTAGGGACATTTTTCCCAATTTTTTCCCCAGCTGCGAGGGGAATTTCAACCAATGCTTACCCCTTTTCCTAGAAACATTTCTTCTACTGGTTTCCCCACAGCTTATCTCCTTTGCTAGAGACATTCCCCCATTGCTAATGACATTTATCTCACTGTTTACCTCCGTTGCTATGGACATTTCCACACTGATTACATCCCGTTGCTAAGGACATTTCCCTCTGCTTCCTTCTTTTGCCAAGGACATTAAACCCACTGCTTTTCCCTTTGCTAGGGTCATTTTGAACACTGCTTACTCCCGTTGCTAGGGACATTTCCGACACTGCTTAACACAGTTGCTAGAAACATTTCGGACACTGCTTACCCCGTTGCTAAGGAAATTTCCAACACTGCTTACCCTCGATAATAGGTACATTCTTCCTACTGCTTATTCCCATTGCTAGGGACATTTCCCTCAACGAATACACCCCGTTGCTAGGGACATTTCCCCCACTGCTTACTCCAAGTTGCTTGGGACATTTGACCCACTGTTTACCGCCGTTTCTAAGGACATTTCCCCACTGATAAACACCGATGCTAAAGACATTTCGGACACTGCTTACACCCGTTGCTAATGATATTTCCGACACTGCTTTCTTCCCGTTGCTCGGGACATTTTCCTACTGCGTACCCCTGGTGCTAGGGGCATTTTGGACCCTGCTTACCTTCGTTGCTAGGAACATTTCAGACACTGCCTACCCCCATTGCTATGGACATTTACCTTACTGCTTAACCTTGTTGCTAGAAAGATTTCCCCACCGTTTAACTCTGTTAACATTTCGGACACTTTTTACTCCGTTGCTAGGGAAATTATCGACACTGCTTACTCCTGCTGGTAGGTACATTTTCTACACTGCTTACCCCTTTTACTAGAGACATTTCCGACACTACTTAACCCCGTTGATAGAAACAATTCACATAGTGCTTACCACCGTTGCTACGGAAATTTCCCCCACTGTTTTCTACCCTTTGTTAGGGACATTTCTTTCACTGTTTACCCCCATTGCTAGAGATATTTCTCACTGGTTACTGCTTGTTTCTAGGGACATTTCCACCAGTTCTAACTCCCGTTGATAAAAACATTTTTTCACTGTTTACCACACGTTGCTAGGGAATTTTCCTCCACTGTTTACCCTCGTTGCTAAGGGCATTTTTGTCTGAAAATAACTTATTGCTAGGGAAATTTCCCCAACTGCTTACCCCGTTGCTAAGGATATTTCCTACACTTTTTAACCCTGTTGCAAGGGACATTTTCCCCAATGTTCATCTCCGGTACTAGGAACATTTTCCCCATTGCTTACTCACATAACTAAAGACATTTCGCCCACGTTGCTACGGGTACTTCACCCAGTGCTTACCCCTGTTCCTGAAAACATTTCTTCTACTGGTTCCCCCGTTGCTAGAGACATTTCCTTCACTTCTTACCCCACGTTGCTAGGTATTTCACACAATGCTTACCCCTTTTCCTAGGGATATTTCCCTTTCTTCTTACACCTGTTGCTTGAGAAATTTCCGTCACTGCTTACCACCCGTTTCTAGGGACACTTCCCTCATTGCTTACCCCCGTTGATAGGGAGATTTACCTCACTGTTTACCTCCGTTGCTGGGGACATTTCCTACATTTAATACACCACGTTTTTAAGGACATTTCCCCCACTGCTTACCTTAGTTTCCCAGGACATTAAACAACTGCTTTTACCATTCTAGGGACATTTCGGTTACCGCTTAACACCGATGCCAGGAACATTTCGGACACTGCTTACCCCCGTTGCTAGGAATATTCCCAACACTGCTTACCCTTGTTGCTAGGGGCAATTCCAACACTGCTAACACTCGTTGCTAGGAAGATTCTTTTATCTGTTTACCCCCGTTGCTAGGGACATTTCCACCACTGCTTACCTCAATTGCCAAGGATATTAAACTCACTGATTATCCCGTTGCTAGGGACATTTCAAACACTGCTTGCACCCATTCTAGGGACATTTCCGACACTGCTTAACACCGTTGCTTGGATCATTTCGGACAGTGCTTACCCCCGCTGTTAGACATTTCCCAACTGCTTACCCCACGTTGCTTGGGACATTTCACCCAATGCTTACACCTGTTGCTAGGGTCATTTCCTCAACTGCTGACCCCCAGTTTCTCGAAACATTTCTCCCACTGTTTATTGCCGTTACTAAGGATATTTTTCCACTGATAAACACAATGCTAAAGACATTTCGGAACCTTCTAACCCCCGTTGCAAGTGACATTTCCGACACTGCTTTCCCCGTTGCTAGGGACATTTCCCTCACTGCTAACAACCCGTTTCTAGGGACACTTTCATCTTTGCAAACTCTTGTTGATAGGAACATTTACCTCACTGTTAACCTCCGTTAATAGGGAAATTTCCTACACTGAATACACCCCGTTGATTAGGACATTTCCTCTACTGCTTACCCCAGTTGCCAAGGACATTAAACCCACTTCTTATCCCGTTGCTAGGGACATTTTAAACACTGCTTACTCCCGTTACTTGGGACATTTTCCCCACTCCTTATCCCCGTTGCAAAGGTCATTTCCCTCATTTCTTACCCACGTTGCTAGTGACACTTCCTCCACTGCTTACCACACGTTGTTTGGGACATTTCCCCGACTGCTTAACTTCGTTGCTAAGGACATTTTCCCATTGCTTATCACCGTTGCTATGGACATTTCCGACAGTGCTTACCTTCGTTGCTAGAAACATTTAACCCACTTCTTATCCCCGTTACTAGGGTAATTTCCCCAATTGCTTACCACCCGTTGATTAGGATATTTCTCACTCTGCTTAATTCTTGTTTCAAGGGACATTTCCTCCACTTTTTACAACTGTTGCTTAGGACATTTTTCCTACTATTGACCCTCATTGCTAAGGGCATTTCCCCACTGCTTACCATCGTTAATAGGAACATTTCGGACACTGCTTACCACTGTTGCTATTGACATTTCCCCCACTGCTCACCCAAGTTTCCAAGAACATTTAACCCACTGCTTATCCCGTTGCTAGGGACATTTCCCCCACTTTTTACCCTTATTACTAGGGTTTCGACACTACTTTCCCCTGTTGCTAAAGATAATTAAACCAGTGCTTACCCCCGTTGCTAGAGGCATTTCAATCACTGCTAAGCATACGTTTCTTGGGACACTTTACCCATTGCTTACCCCCGTTGCAAGGGACATTTCCCAAACTGCCTTACTCCCATTGCTAAGGACATTTCGCTCTCTACTTACCCCCCGTAGCTAGGTCATGTCCCCACTGTTTACCGCTATTGCTAGGGTCATTTCCCCACAGTTTACCCCATTGCTTAGGACATTTCCCCATTTCTCATCACCATTGCTAGGGACATTTCGGACACTGCTTATCCTGTTTCTAGGAGCATTTTTCCTACTGTTTACTCCCATTGCTGGGACATTTCCCTCTATACTTACTCCACATTGTTTGGGACATTTCACCTAATGCTTCTCCATTTGCTAGGGACGTTTCTCCAACTGCTTACCTCCTGTTGCTTGGGAAATTTCTCCCACTGTTTACCACCGTTGCTATGGACATTTCCTCACTGATAAAAAACGATGCTAAATACATTTCGAACACTGCTTACCTCCATTGCTAGTAACATTTCCGACACTGCTTACCACCAGGGATGTATTAACGCATAGGCACACGAGGCACGTGCCTGGGGCGGCAAATTTTGACAAAAAAAAGAAAAAGAATAAAGACCATTTTAAAATGTAGTCCCTGGTTATTAATTCCCCCTGCCATTTATGCCGCCCCAATAACCTCTTGAATAATAAAACTCATTATCTGCCGGACGAATATATGGTCCACCAACATATTTACAATATAATCGACAATACAGATAATAGCGTGGTATGCGATATTGGTGTCAAAATGTAGAGTTCGTTATGCTTTTACTTATTCCTCCGTCACCCAATATCTTACTGTAAGTTATATCGTGTTGTCAGTGTCCAAACCTCCACGAGAAGCACAATTCTTGTGAAGGCGAGAGTCACTGGGGGTCAAACGGCTCACGGATCTCTGTGAGGTTCGCGCGGCTGCCATAAATAGCTCGATCCCATGAAAATGACTCAGATCCTGATGATCTGAGATGTGAAAGTAACAAATTCACTGTCAATACTCAATATACGATCAGTGGATTCTAGTGATATCGTCATGAGTAACATACGCCGAAAATTGAGTGGAGCAGCTTATAGGAAGATAGCAAAGTTAAAAAATGAAAACACGCGTGATGTTTCGGATAAGACACCGACGATGGGGCCTTTTTTGCTAAACAAAGGCAAGAACAGCCTACTAGCGATGATGTTGAAACCAACAGCGATGGAGGGAATACACATGACGGGCCTAGCTGTAGCAGTTTTGAACAATCTGAACGACCCGAACATATCGAACTGCAGCTTGAACAAGTGACGTCATCAGCAGCAGGCCTAGTAAGATCTGCCGGTTGCGTGCCTGAAACGTCAATGGTTCCAGCAAGTTTTTCAGACAAAGTAAGTTCAGATCCAGCAGAGTGGATAATAGATGATTACACAAAAGATTATATTGCCACACGTGCCATCCTTCAAAACGATGACTCGGATTTCAAGAACTCTGTGAAAAAGGACGGGGAGAAAATCAGATCTGTAACCAAAGGCATGTTTGAAAGAAAACTGCAAAATGGCGAAAAAGTAAGCGGACATATTTGGTTTATTCAGAGAGCAAAGGTAGACTGTTTTGTGCTCCTTGTCGTTTATTTGATTTTGGAAAAAAATCCAAACTGGCTGACGAAGGCTTTGATGATTGGAAAATGCTACTGTCCGGCTGAATGAGCATGAAAACTCTCCTGAGCATCGGTCTTCTGTTTTATCTCTAGTAGCAAGGGGTAATATGTTGGGACGTGTAGATCTCCAGATGACCATACAGCTGCACGACGAAATCAAATACTGGAGAAATGTACTCACTCGTGTGGTAGCTGTAGCGAAAAGATTGGCTTCACGTGGGCTTCCGTTCAGAGGTCGGGATGATAAGTTTGGCTCAGTACACAATGACAACTTTATGATGTCGTTAGAACTAGTTGCGGAGTTTGACCCCTTCCTCGCTGATCACATTCACCGATATGGCAATGCTGGCAAGGGATCCACGTCTTACTTGTCTTTCAGTACTTGCGACGAATTCATCCAGCTTATGGTAGACCTTGTTCTAAAGAACATTTTAAAAAACGTCAAAACTGCAAAATATTTCTCAATCAGCGTGGACTCGACGCCAGATATATCCCATGTTGACCAGTTGGCATTCATCATCAGGTACGTGAACAGTGATGGTTCACTTATGGAACGTTTCCTGACTTTTATACCCAATCCGGCCCACAAAGCTGAACAGCTGGCGGAAGTTGTACTTAGCCTGCTTCAGTCATATGAGCTTGAAATTTCTGAATGTCGTGGACAGTCTTACGACAACGCCAGCAACATGTCTGGTCAGTACAGTGGTCTCCAGGCTCGTATCATGGAGAAAAATCCTTTAGCTGTGTATATCCCATGTTCAGCACATTCATTAAATCTTGTAGGAACGTGTGCTGCTGAATGTTGCAGAGAAGCATGTTCATTCTTCGAACTCTTACAAAGTCTCTATGATTTCTTCAATGCTTCAACCCATCGTTGGAAAATTCTACAAAAACACCTGTCCGCAAATAAAGAAAGTCTCTCTTTGAAGAAACTCAGTGACACTCGGTGGTCCGCTCGTGAAGATGCTTGTCAAAGCCTCAACAGAAACTGGCAACAAGTGTTTGATGCCCTCACCACCATGGAGGGAAATGCTATGGAAAAACCAGCCGCTAGGAATGAGGCCGCTGGACTTCTTTCCAAATTAGGAACGCTAGAAACAGCTATTTTGTCCACACTTTGGGGAACAATACTGGAAAGATTCAATGCTGCCAGTAAAGAGTTGCAAAGTGCTGATATGGACATCGGACTTGTAGTCCAGCTTTATGCTTCCTTGCTGCAGCTTGTGAAAGATTCAAGAGAACTCTTCGATCATTTTGAAGACAAGGCGATGTTGAAGTCCAGCATGAAGACGTACGAAATTAAGCGAAAAAGGAAGCAAAAATTTTCAGATGGTGACACCCAGGCAGTGGAAAAAGGCAGAGAGGTATTTAGAGTAAATGTTTTCAATGTGATCATTGACAGACTTTGCTCAGAACTACAGCGAAGACAAACCGCTTATGTAGAAATCCACGCAAGGTTTGGATATTTGTTCAAGATAACAATTCTTGAACCCACTGATGTCATCAGTCAAACTGTAACACTGTTGAAACTCTACCCCAATGATTTGGAAGTGAGCTTCGTAGATGAATGTCTACATTTCCGCGCACATCTTGTGAGTATGAAAGTGCAAAATGATGACTCTTCTGCGTTAGCAGTATACAGAAATCTGCGAGCTAAAGGACTTCAAACTGTATATCCAAACCTGGATATTGCTATGCGCATGTTTCTGTGCATTCCAGCAACTAATTGTACATCAGAGAGATCTTTCTCGGCTCTCAAACGTGTGAAAAATTACTTGAGATCAAGAATGGCAGAAGATAAACTAAATGCCCTGTCACTCCTCGCCATTGAAAGTGATATTGTTTGTAGAATAAACTATGCAATAAACATGTTTTCGGAACAGAAGGCCAGGAGAAAGCCTGTATATTCAGCCGCAGAATAATATTTAGTGATAATTGATTTTGATGTTTCATTTTTTATTGTGTTGGAAAATAAACGTTGTGTTGATTTTGAATGATAACAACTGTGTTTGTCTGTTGTTGTGATGGTGATGCTTGGTGCAAGTTGTAGCACGGAGGGGGGCGGCAAAAGTATCAACTTAACCTTGTGCCTAGGGGCGCCGAAATCCTAAATACGTCTCTGCTTACCACACTTTTCTCGAAAATTTCCCAATGCCTACCCCTGTTGCATATCGGACACTACTTACTCTCGTTGCTAGGGACATTTCCCCCACTGCTTAACCCCATTGCTAAGGAAATTTTCCCTACTGTTTACCTCCGTTGCTACGGACATTTCCTCATTGAATACATCCTGTTGCCAGGCGAATTTCCCTTCATGCTTAGCCCCGTTACTAGGGATATTTACACCTCTTTTTAACCCCATTTCTAGGGACCTTTCCCTTACTGGTTACCATCAGTTGCTAGGAACATTTTCCTACTGTTTAACTCCGTTGCTAAAAACATTTCGCACCAAATACAACCTGTTGCTAGTGAACTTTCCCCCACTGCTTATACCCATTGTTAGGACATTTCCCTTACTGTTTACCCCCCGTTCCTTGGGTCATTTCTCCCACTGTTTATCCTGTTGCTAAGGGCATTTCCACATTGCTTATCACCGTTGCTTGGGATATTTCGGACACTGCCCACTCCCGTTGCTAGGGTCATTTACACAACTTTTTATCCCCGTTTTAAGGGACATTTCTTCCACTGCTTACTACCGTTGCTTGGGACATTTTCCCTACTGTTTACCCCGTTTGCTAAGGACATTTGTCCACTGCTTAACATGGTTGCTAGAAACATTTCGGACACTGTTTATTCTGGTTGCTAGGGACATTTCGCCCACTGCTTACCCCCGTTGCTAGGGACATTTCGACCACTGTTTACCACCCGTTGCTAGATACATTTCCCCCACTGTTTACCCCCGTTGTTAGAGATATTTCTATCTAAAAACAACTCGTTGCTAGGGAAATTTACCACACTTCTTACCTCCTTTCCTAAAGACATTTCACCCACTGCTTACCCCATTGCTAGGGACATTTCCCTTAATACTTAACCCACGTTACTAGGGATATTTAACCCATTGCTTACCCCCTGTTGCTTGGGACATTTCCCTCACTGCTAACCACGCGTTTTTGAAGACACTTCCCCCATTGCTTACACCCGTTGCTAGGGACCTTTACCTCGCTGTTTACATCCGTTGGTAGTGACATTTCCTACATTGAATACACCCCGTTGCTAAGGAGATTCCCCTACTGCTTATCCCAGTTGTCAAGGACCTTAAACCAACTGCATACCCCGTTGCTAGGAACATTTCGGACACTGCTTACTTCCGTTGCTAGAGATATTTCCCCTACTGTTTTCCTCTGTTAGGAACATTTCCACTTTGAATAAACCCCCATTGCTAGGATCATTTCCTTCACTGCTTGCCCCACGTTGCTAAGGGCATTTTTATTTCTGCTTACCCCCACTGTTTATCTTCCGTTGTAGGAACATTTTCTCCACTTCTTTCCCCCCGTTGCTAGGGGCATTTAATGCAATGTTTACCCGTTTTCTTAGGGATATTCCCCTACTTGTTTTCCACGTTGCAAAGGACATTTCACCCACTGAATACATTCTGTTGCTAAGGACATTTCCACTACTACTTACCCCAGTTGCCAAAAACATTAAACCCACTGCTTACCACGTTTCTAAGGATATTTCGGACACTGCTTGCACCCGTTGCTAAGGTCATTTTCGACACAGTTTACCACTCGTTTCTTGGGACATTTCTGTGACTGATTAACCCCATTGCTAGGGACATTTCCCTAGTAATTACTCTCATTGACAGGAACATTTCCCTACTACTTACCCCTGTTGCTAGGGTTATTTCCCCCACTGTTTACCTCGTTGTTAAGGGTATTTCTCCATTAATTATCACCGTTGCTTGGTATATTTACTTAACTTTTTCTCCCGTTGCTAGGGGCCTTTTCCCCACTGATTACCCCCGTTGCTAGAAAAATTTACTCCAATGCTTATCTCCATTGGTAAGCACATTTTCCCCTTTACTTACCCCCCGTAGCTAGGGTCATTTCCCCACTGTTTTCCCCTGTCGCTAGGATCTTTTCTTCTACTGTTTACCCCATTGCTAAGGACATTTTCTCTTCTGCTTACCACAGTTGTCAAGGACATTAAACCAACTGCATACCCCATTCGGACACTGCTTACTTCCGTTGCTAGGGACATTTCCGCTAGTTTTTCTCCGTTGTTAGAAACATTTCCACACTGAATACACTCCGTTGCTAGTGACATTTCAGAATTTTATACACTCTGTTGCTTGGCACAGTAGGAGAACCTACTGCTTATCCCCGTTGCAAGGGATATTTACCCCACTTTTAACCCCGTTTCAAGGGACCTTTTCCTCACAGATTGCCCTGTTGCTACGGAATTTCCCTTACTGCTTACCCACGTTGCTACGGATATTTCCCTTACTGCTTTCCCCACGTTTCTAGGGACCTATCCCTTACTGCTTACCACCCGTTGCTAGGAACATTTCCCTACTGTTTAACTCCATTGCTAATAACATTTTGCACTGAATACAACACGTTGTAGTGAAATTTTTCCCAGTTCTTACCCCTGTTACTGGGGCCATTTCCCTTACTGTTTATCCCGTTGCTAAGGACATTTTCCCCACTGTTTACCGCTGTTGATATGGACATTTCCACACCGATAAACACGGATGGTAAACACATTTCCCCACTGCTTACCTCCGTTGCTCGTGACATTTTCCTTTCCGCTTACACCCGTTGCTAGGGACATTTCCATCACTTCTAACCTGTTTCTAGGGACACTTCCCTTATTGCTTACTCCTGTTGCTAGGGACATTTATTTCACTCTTTACCTCTGTTGCGAGAAACATTTCCTACACTTAATACACCCTGTTGCTAAGAACATTTCTCCTACTGCTTACTTCAGTGTCTAAAGACATTAAACTCACTGCTTACCCCGTTGTTAAAGACATTTTTCACACTGCTTACTCCTGTTGCTAAGTGCATTTCCCCACTGTTTACCCCCGTTGCTAGGGAGATTTTGGACACTGTTTACCCCTGTTGCTAGGAACATTTCTGACACTGCTTCACTACATTGCTAAGGGCATTTCCCCTCCTTTTCACCACAGCTTCTCTGGACATTTCACCACTGAATACATCCTGTTGCCAGGGACATTTCCCCTACTGTTTACCACCCGTTGTTAGGGACATTTACCCTCTGCTTAACATAATTGCTAGAAACATTTTGGACATTGCTTACCCCGTTGCTAGGGACATTTCCGACTCTACTTACCCCACTGCTAGGGACATTTCTTCCACTGCTTACCCCCGTTACTAGTGACATTTCCCCCACTATGTACCACCCGTTGTTATGGACATTTCACCCACTGTTGACCCCCATTGCTAATAACATTTTTTCACTGTTTACCACACGATGCTTGGGAAATTTTCCTCACTGTTTACCCCCGTTGCTAACGATATTTTTACACTTCTTACCCCCGTTGCTAGACATTTCCCCCACTACTTACCCAACATTGCCAAAGGCATTTCACTCAATGCTTACTCCTGTTCCTAGAAACATTTCCTCTACTGGTTAACCCATTTCTAGGGACAATTCACCATTGCTTAATTCCGTTGCTAGGGACACTTCCCTATTGATTACCCCTGTTACTAGAGACATTTTCTTCAGTTAACCTCCGTTTATAAGGACATTCCCCCACTGCTTACCACAGTTGCCAAGGGCATTAAACCCACTGCTTACCCCATTTCAAGGGGCATTTCCGACACTGCTTAGCATCGTTGCTATGAACATTTCGGACACTGCTTATCCCCGTTTTTAGGGACATTTCAAACACTGCTTGCTCCCGTATCTACGGTTATTTCCGACACAGCTTACTGCCCGTTCCTAGGGATATTTCCCACACTGTTTACCCCGATTGCTAGGGTCATTTCCTTCACTGTTTACCCAGTTGCTAAGGGCATTTTCTCATTGCTTATCATCGTTGCTATGGACATTTCCGACACTGTTAACCTCGTTGCTAACATTTCCTACTGAATACACCCCGTTGCTAGGACCTTTTCTCCACTGATTACCCCTTTACCAGGGATATTTCACCTGATGCTTACCCACGTTTCTACGGATATTTTTCCTACTGATTTCCCCACATTGAGAGGAACATTTCTCTTACTGCTTATCACCCGTTGATAGGTACATTTCCTCACTGTTTAACTCCGTTGCTAGGGACATTTCGCACTGAATACATCATATTGCTAAAAAATTTCCACCACTGCTTACCCCCGTTGCTAAGGACATTTCCTTCACTGCTACCCCCACAACAAGGGACATTTCAGACACTGCTTACTCTAGTACTAGAAACATTTCCTCCACTGTTTATCACGGGTTCTCGGGACATTTCCCCCTGTTGCTAGAGATTTCACTAAATGCTTACCCCTGTTTCTAGGGACATTTCCTCTACTGGTTTTTCTCATTGCTAGAGATATTTTCCTCACTGTTTAACTCTGTTGCTAGAACTATTTCTAAAATGAATATATCCCATTGCTAGGGACATTTCCAATACTGCTTACCCCCATTGCTATGAACATTCTTCCCACTGCTTATCCTTTTGCTAAGGTACATTGTTCCCACTCAATACACCCCGTTGCTAAAAACATTTCCTCCACTGCTTACCCCAGTGTCCAAGGACATTAAACTCTTTTCTTATTCTGTTGCTAGAATAATTTCCCCCACTGCTTAACCCCGTTTCTAACAACATTTTCCCTACTGCTTACCTCTATTGCAAGGGACATTTCCACACAAAATACATCCGGTTGTTAGGGACATTATCCCTACTGCTTACCCCCATTTCTAGGGATATTTATCCCACTTTTTACCCCGTTGCTGGGGATCTTTTCCGACTCTTTACCACCGTTGCTAGGGACTTTTCCCCAACGCTTACGCTCTTTGCTACGGATATTTCCCCTGCTGCTTTCCTTACGTTTCTAGGGAAATTTGTTTTACTTCTTACCACCCGTTGCTAGGAACATTTCCCTACTGTTTAACTCCATTGCTAAAAACATTTCGCACTGAATAAACCACATTGCTGGTGAAATTTCCCCTATTGCTTACCCCTGTTGCTAAAGACATTTCCCTTTCTGCTTTCACCCGTTGTTAGGGACATTTCTATCACTGCCAAAAACCCGTTTCTAGGGACATTTCTATCACTGCCAAAAACCCGTTTCTAGGGACACTTCCCTTATTGCTTATCCCTGTTGCTCGGGACATTTATTTCACTGTTTACCTCCGTTGCTAGAAACATTTCCTACACTCAATACACCTTGTTCCTAAGGCCATTTCCCCTACTGCTTACTCCAGTGTCTAAAGACATTAAACTCACTGCTTACCCCGTTGTTAGGGGCATTATTGACACTGCTTACTCCTGTTGCTAAGGGCATTTCCCTCGCTGCTTACCCTCGTTGCTAGGAGCATTTTTGACACTGCTTCATCACGTTGCTAAGGGCATTTCCCTCCTTTTTACCAGTTTCTCTATACATTTTCCCACTGAATACATCCTGTTGCTAGGGACATTTCCCTGACTGCCTACCCCCGTTGCTAGGGACATTTCTCCCACTTTTTACCCCACGTTTCTAGAGGCATTTCACTTATTGCTTAACCCTGTTGCTACGGGCATATCCTCCTCTGCTTACACCCGTTGCTAGGAACATTCTTCCCATTGCTTATCCCCGTTGTTAGGGACATTTTCTCCACAGATTACCTCCATTGCTAGGGGCATTTCACATAATGCTTACTCACGTAGCAAGGTACATTTCCCCACCGTTTACCATCCGTTGCTGGGAAAGTTCCCCCACTGCTTACCCCGTTGCTTATATCAGTTGCGATGAACATTTCCCCCACTGTTTATCCCCGGTTCTAGAGACATTTCCTTCACTTCTTTCCCCGTTGTTAGGGGCATTTAATTCGATGCTTAACCCTGTTCCCAGAGGCATTTCCCCTACTTGTTTTCCCCATTGCTAGGGACATTTACCCCACTGCTTTCTCCCGTTGCTGAGGACATTTCCCCCTCTGCTTACTCCAATTGCTCGGGGAAATTCCGAAACTGCTTTACACCGTTGCTAGGCACATTTTGGAAACTGCTTACCCACGTTGCTAGGGACATTTCTTCCTCTGAATACACACGTTGCTAAGGACATTTCCACCACTGCTTAACCCAGTTGCCAAAAATATTAAACTCACTGTTTACCAAGTTTATAGGGAAATTTCGGACACTGATTGCACCTGTTGCTAGGGGCATTTCACCCACTGCTTACCCCAGGCTCCAAGAACAGTAAACCCAGTACTTACCCCATTGCTAGGAACATTTCAGACACTGCTTACTCCCGTTGATAGGTGCATTTCCCTCAATGAATACACCCCGTTGCTAAGGACATTTCCACTACTGTTTACCCCAGTTGCCAAGGACTTCGTTGCTAGGGACATTTCCCTCTCTTCTTTCCCTTTCTTTGCTAGGGACATTTCCTCCACTCCTTATTACAGTTGGTAGGGTCATTTCCCCACTACTTACCTCCGTTGATAAGGACATTATCCCACTGCTTAACACCATTGCTAGGGATTTTTCCACCAGTGTTTACCCCAATGCTAGGGACATTTCCCACTGCTTACTCCCCGTAGCTAAAAATATATCCCCCACTGCCTACCCCCGTTGCTTGGGACATTCCCCCACTGCTTCCCATGTTGCTAGGTACATTTTCCCCACTGCGTACCCCACATTCCTAGGGGCATTTCACCTAATGCTTAACCCTGTTCCTAAAAACATTTCCTCTACTGGTTTCCCGTCGTTGCTAAGGTCAATCCACCGCTGCTTACCTCCATTGCTAATGACATTTCATCCTCTGCTTACATCCGTTGCTAGGGACATTTTCCTCATTGTTAATCACCAGTTTCAAGGGACACTTCCTCCATTGCTTATCCCCTTTGCTAGGGACATTTACCTCACTGTTTACCTCCGTTATTAGGGACATTTCTTACACTTAATTCACCTTGTTTCTAAGGACATTAAACCCACTTCTTACCCCATTGCTAAACACATTTCGGACACCACTTACTCCCATTGTTAGGGACATTCCTCCCACTGTTTACCCCTATTGCTTGAGACATTTCCCCACTGATTACAACTCATTGTTAAAAATATTTTTTCTACTGCTTACCCCCGTTGCTAAGGACATTTCCCCCACTACATACCGACGTTGGTATGGATATTTCCCCTTCTGCTTTCCCAACTTTGCCAGGGACATTTCAATTAATGCTTACCACATGTTGCTAGAGACATTTTCCTCTGTGGTTACCCACCGTTACCAGGGAAATTTCCATCTGAAAAAACTAGTTCCTCGGGAAATTTCACCCACTGCTTACCCACGTTGTTAAGGACAATTCTCCCGCTGCTAACCCTCGTTGCTAGGGACATTTCAGACACTGCTTATCCCTGTTGCTATTAACATTTCCGACTTTGCTTATCCGCGTTGTTGGAGACATTACCCCCACTGCTTCTACTCGTTTTTAAAGACATTTCCCCTCCTATTCACCACCGTTGCCAGGGACTTTTCCCCATTGAATACACCCCGTTGCTAGGGACACTTCCCCACTGTTTACCCCCGTTTCTAGGGACATTTTCATCTGAAAACAACTCGTTGATAGGGAAATTTCCCCCACTGGTTACCCCTGTTCATAAAACATTTCTCCACTGCTTACCCCATTTGTAAGGGACATTTCACTTTCTGTTTTTCCACGGTTCTAGGGACATTATTTCCACTGCTTACCCCACTTTTCTAGGGGCATTTTACCCATTTCTTATCCCTGTATTAGGGCGATTTCGCCCTCTGTTTACACACGTTCCTAGGGCCATTTCTTCCACTAACTACCTGTTTTGGGGGACACTCCCCCATTGCTTACCCCCGTTGCTAGGGACATTTACCACACTGTTTACCTCCATTGCTAGTGACATTTTCTACACTGAATACACCACGTTGCTGAAGATATTTCCCTCACTGCTTACCCCAGTTGTCAAGGACATTAAACCCACTGCTTACCGCGTTGCTAGGGTTATTTCCTCCACTGCTTTCCTTCCGTTTCAAGAGGCATTTCACTTAATGCTTACCCTGTTCCTAGGGTAATTACTCTACTGGTATCCCCGTTGCTCGGGACATTTCCCTCACTGCTTACCCCCTGTTGATAGGGACATTTCCATTTGAAAACAACTCATTGCTAGGGAAATTTCCCTTACTGCTTACCCTCGTTGATAAAGACATTTCCCTTACTGCTTAACCCTATTGATAAGGTCATTTCCCCAACTGTTTACTGAATACAACCCTTTGGTTGTTAGGGTTATTTCGGAAACTTTTTAACACCGTTACCATGAAAATTTTGAGCCCTGCTTACCCCCGTTGCAAGGGATATTTCCAACACTTCTTACCTTCGTTACTAGGGTCATTTTCAACACTGCTTACCTTTGTTGGAAGGAACATTCTTCCCACTGCTTACCCCTGTTGCTAGGTACCTTCCCCCACTGAATACAACCTGTTGCTATAGACATTTCCACCACTGCTTACTCCAATTGCCAAGAACATTAAACTCACTCCTTACCCACGTTGCTACCGATATTTCCCTTACTGCTTTCCCCACGTTGCTGAGGACCTTTCCCTTGCTGCTTTCTAGTGCTTGACACATTTCCTCACAGTTTTATTCCGTATCTAAGGACATTTCCCCAACTGTTTATCTCCGTTGCTAGAGACATTTTCCCACTTAATACACTCTGTTGTTAAAGACATTTCCCCTACTTCTTACCCCCGTTGGTAAGGATATTTACCCCACATTTTAGCCCTGTTGCTAAAGAAATTTCCCCCACTGCTAACCCCCTTCTTACTCCCCGTTGCTAAGGTTATTTCCCTTACTGCTTACCCCTGTTGCTAGGGTCATTTCCTTTACTGTTTATCCCGTTACTAAGGACATTTCACCACTGCTTATTATCTTGCTAGGGTCACTTCGAACACTGCTTACCCCCGTTTCTAGGGACATTTACCCCACTTCTTATCCCCGTTTTTCTAGGGTCATTTACCCCATTGGTTATCCACCTTTGCTAGTGACACTTCCCCCACTGCTAGGGACAGTTCTGACACTGCTTATTACCTGTTGCTAGGGTCATTTCTCCTACTGCCTGCCCCTGCTGCTAGAAACCATTCAGACACTGCTTTTTCCGTAGCTAGGGACATTTTTCTTTCTGCTTACCCTCATTGCTAAAGATATTTTCCTCACTGCTTAACCTTTTTCAAGGGACATTTCCACTACTGTTTGCCTCCGTTGTTAGGGACATTTTCCCCACTGCTTACCCTCGTTGCTAGGGTCATTTCCCCACTGCTTACCATCGTTGCTAGAGACATTAACCCCACTTTTTATCCCCGATTCTACGGTCATTTCTTCACTGCTTTCCCACGTTGCTAGGGACATTTTTTACACTGAATAACCCCGTTTCTAAGGATATTTCGAACGATGCTTACTTCAACTGATGATAATCTCCCATCCATACTCATCATACTTCAAAGCTTTTAGCAAGGTCTTGACGCTGTTGTATTCCTCTTTGAAGTGCACCGAATAAGCTAGGGAAAGAGAGAGATTATTATTCCCGTTATGGAGCAGCACAGCTTTGAGACTGTGTTTTAAATGATAATAAGCTATTGTCCCCTCATGATAGAATATAAAATAACCTGACAACTGGAATAGACTACACACAGACAAAATAGAACAAAAATCGAATCTCACATCACAGCCAATCAATTCTGCAAACTTAGTTGAATCGCTAATTTACAACCAACACCACAATTGGGTAATGAAGGATTAAAAAAGTGAAATAATTTATGTTAGTCTTATCCTATAGATGTACGTCTCAACGAACATTTGAATTAAACATCACCCTCACGTGCTGTTATTGATTATACCAGACTAAACACGAAAATTGGGAGTGTGAACACCTTTTGAGTTCTTACACTTTTAACATTTAGAAACATTCCCGTACCGTGTCTAATAAGCGTATTTCAGATTTAAAAAAAAAATTACAAGTCTCGACATATTCTCACAAAGAAATGTGTCTCTATTACATGATTCATTAAATCTGTTCACTTTTTGCTATTTCCAATTGTTCCCGGATATCATTGACTCTAATACTTCATTCTTAACACAATATTTTATGCTGTATTTTGTTCTTGTACATACTCTGCTATGACCAAAATTTCAATATTCTTATATCTTCTACGTGCTAATGTTAACAATATTTT